>WOGO01004127.1:0-13569 GCA_015342085.1 Leptinotarsa defecta | reverse complement strand
GGCTACTTACATTGGATTTTTTTTTTTTGATTTTTAATGTTGGTAACTCGACTAGAGTACATGTTCAGTCTGAGCTATTCAGTATGTTTGGTTTGTTGGTGAGAGGCATGAAAGTTAAAAGTGTTTTGCATGTTCGGCGATTGTCTGCTGCCGAAAAAAATGGATCGGAGAATTTGTCTCAAATTTTGTGTAAAAAATGGACTGTTGACAGTGACATACGGTGATTGTACTCTGAGTAAGTAGTACAAGTTGTACAAGATTTTCATAGGAGGTCGAGAAGAAGAAGAATTTCGACCAAAAAACCGTCGCACCTGCATCGCTCAGAATTATTGAATGACGTCAATGCCAATCCAGATTTGCTTGAAAGGATCATAGCTGGTGATGAGTCATGGGTTTAGAAGAGCCCTTGCCACATAGTTCTATTCTTGAAAACGAGTATTATCTTGAAATTATACGCTGCTTACGGAAAGCAATATGAAGAAATCATCCAATATTGTGGAGGAACAATTCATGGCTTTGCTTGACGATAATGCATCTGGTCACTTGTCATTGCTTGTTCGTAATATTTTGGCCAAAAACAACATCGTAAGTTATCATGTCACCATGCCTCAGCCACCTTATTCATCAGATTTGTCCCCCAGCGGTTTTTTCTATTTTCAAGATTGCAGAGTTCATGAGAAGACGGCGTTTCGCGACTGAATCGCTGCTCAAGGACATACCAAAAAGTGCACATCAGAACTGCCTCGAGGATCGGAAAAAACACTCGCATGAGGGAATTATCTCTGAGTTGACAACTTTCAAGCAGACATTTTTCAAGAAAAATGAAAAACAACCTCATTTTTTGAAAAGAAAACGTATGTATGAACAATATCTCTTTCATATTTTCTGTAGTTGACAAATTTGTGACAGATAATGAGGAATGACGTAACAACTCCTCCACGAATCTCATTTGGCGCTGGTATAATGTAGTTGAAAATAATAAGATAGAAAACAATTATAATCTGAGGTTGTCGGATTGTTTTTCTCCCGAAGCATGTATTGATATATCTGCATATCTTCTACTGCTGAAATATTGGGTAGACAACCCAACCTAAGAATAACTGAAAAGTTCGTAGACTAAGACACAGAGGGCGATACCAGTATTGAATCAAAATGATTTAAAAATAAGCCTAACCTTTAAAAGACACTGTGAGAATTTCACAGCTATCGGACTATTATTTTGTGGGATAGAACATTACAAGTGAAGCAACTTTCGTTAGTTTGAAGGAAATGGATAAAACGGCATTTCGTTTGTTAATAATAGAAACTGAATTCTATGAAGGAATGTCTGGAAGATTATAAAGAAAATCTGAATAAAATTATAAAATTAATGAAAGCCGTAGGGCTGTACTCAAAAATTTAAACAAGGAAACAAATGATCAACAAACTAATAGTAGAAGACCAATGATCTCGTAGTCGACGCCTTTAAACTACAAAAAAGAAATTATATGAAAAATGCCACAAAATAATTTTGAATGACCGCAAGGTGGAGTTGATCGAGGTAGGGACGTGTTGGATATATCGTGCATGATTATTTAGGTGTGCGAAAGATCTGTTCAAAGTGAATGTCGCGCGAGTTCATAATCGACCAAAAACGATGACGAATTAATTCTCAGCAATGTTTGAAGCTGTCCCACCATAAAAATGAATATATTTTAAAAAAACTAAAAAACACGCTTTTATAGCATATAAAACTTAAAAGTAAAAAATAAATATGGTTTTAAAAAACTAAAAGACACGCTTTTGAAGAAAATCGAACTTAAAAGGTGAAAATATTCAAAAATATGGCACAAATCGCCCACCCTTTTTTCACAATAATATTAGTATTTTTCTTTCGTTATTGTTTTGAGCTTATTTAAAAAAATTATTTTCAACTTTTTAGTTCGAAGTTCTTTAAGAGCGTGTTTTTCAGTTTTTTTAAACTATATTTATTTTTTACTTTTTAGTTTGATATGCTATAAAAGCGTTTTTCTTAGTTTTTTTTCAATTATATTCATTTTTCATTTTTCAGTTCGATTTATTGTCGATAATATTTTTTTTTTAAGTTCTAGTCACTAATATTATGAATCTTCAACAAACGGCGCACGAATGTAAAATTCCTCTTAAACAACATAATAAAGTTTGAGGTCTTAAATTCTATAGTAACACTGAGATGCAGTGAGTCTCCAACAGATGGCGGGCAGTTGTAAAATTTGTTTTGAAATGAAGAAAAAATTTACTGTAATAATTTCAAGAAACAATTCAGTCTTGATGATTTGAAGTTTCATTCAAACTATTAATGAACTAAAAGTATTTTTACAGTGAATAATTTCATTTCTCAAATCAATCTATTGATTTGATATGTATGTCAAGCACCTTGATTCTAATTTTTCGGTTTCTTGAAATATTCAAGTAACTGAATTTTTCAGGTGTACAATTTATGATAAAGTTTTCATTGTTGAAATCCATATTCGGGTTTGCTTTCAAATAATAGAATTACATTTTAAAATGTATCTCCCGTTTCGTTCAAAACTTTTTTCCGTACTAAATTACGAATAATTGAAAATATTCAAATATCTAAATACTTCATCTGTAGTACAAAACTTAGAATTTTCGAAATATGTTTTTCATTTTGATTCTCTTTTGAACAACCTATCAAGCGGGTTAGGTACAACGCCATCTGCCCGCGAATAGATCCAGAAATATCAAAGAGGTTACGTACAGCGTCGTCTGCCCGTAAATAGATCAAGCAATAATTGATACTTACGTACAGCGCCATCTGCCCGCAAATAGATCAAGAAATATCAAGGAGGATAAGTACAGATCCATCTGCCCTCGAATATATGAAGCAATAATGCCGATAATTCTGTCGATGCAGATCCGACGCTTGAGAGTTACAAGCAATCATACATACAAACAAACATACATACATACATAGAGGTGAAGCTAATATAAAGTGTATAAAAAACATGAATTCAAGAGGTCAAGTACAGCGCCATCTGCCCGCGAATATAGCTTGAGAGTTACAAGCAATCATACATGACATATTCATCGACTATCTTGAAAATGGAAGAAACCATCAACAGAGACTATTACATATTGAAAAAACGGCTCCATTGAAAAAGTAAATGCTATTCTATCGAGACTATGCACCGTGTCACAAATCAATGAAAATGATGACAAAATTGTTTCCGCATCCACCGTATTCCTCAGATCTGTCCCCCGGCAACTTTTTTCTATTCACAGACCACAAGAGGATGATCACTGGAAACAAATTTAGTGCCAACCAAGACGTTCACGTCGAAACTGAGGCAATTTTTGAGGCTAAAGACAACTCGTACTTTTAAAATGGTATCGAAAAATTCTAAGGCCACCATATTCATTGTATTCCTTTGGAAGGCAATGTTATTGCCCAATGTTAAGGTAATCTATTCTTTCGAACTATATTTTTGCATTCAATTACTTCTGCTGAATTCAAATATTAATGAATCCCCATACATATGCCTCATTAGCCTTCATTAAAAACTACAAGGCTTATAAAATCCAACATTGTGTTTAACTTTTTCAAACTCACTGAAAATGCTGGAGAACTTTTGGATTAAAGAGATGAATGCGATCATTGATAACAGTTCATAATCCTCTTCCATCTTGGATGATCATGCTTAAATTAACAATTCCAACAATAGAAAAAAGTGCTCTGCCTGAATTTCTGATTAGACTAACGCAGCTTTCCACTCACCCCTAATTTTTCACTCAGACAAGGAATAATAATAGAAATGCTGTTTCTTGATTACTTATGAAATCCAGGCAATCCAGGATTTATTATCATTGGAGGGATAACTGGTTGTTCAAGCTCAAGTTCAAAAATGTAGCAAGGACCTCAGTTCGAATAATTCCGAGAGTTTGTTTAGCCACTGGAATGAGTGGTGATATTAATTGTGTATTGTTCGATTACGGAAATGAAATTTATTATTATCCACAACAAGCATTAGAACTGTTACACTATTCTTGACATGCGTTCGACTGACTAGGTTGGCGTCTTCAGGAGTAATAGTTGTTTGTAGTAGAAATAGTGGTTGATAGAATAGGCTTCAAGAAGAGTATCGCTGTTCAAATGTTTCAGAAAAGAGTTTGTTTTGAATTCTATGCCACAGGTTCCAGTTCATGCTTTTATTGAAGCGGAAAAATATCAAAAACTTATCGATGAACCCTGTTAGGTTTTCAGAAGAAATAGCCTTCATTTTGTGAACATAAATTTACCTTTATTTAATGAAATCTCATGATAAATATCAGATTTGTTTTTCTTTTTTTTTTAACAAAACACAAACACTATAGAAAAATCCTTGGAGTGCTTTAAAATTGGTGATCCTGGGCACCGATCTAATCTCGCTGGAGATTAAATTTATTTGGAAAAACGTTCTCAGGAAGTTCACTCGACATAAACGCAATTTTCCGAATGAAAGCGTTCTTGGACAGTGATGTTTGAAGTGTACTGAGTTGAATCTCAAAACGATGAGCAGCCATAGTCCGTCGCGTATTTCTAATGTGTACCACTCTTGGTGGAATCAAATCTATCAAGTCACTTGAACACTTCCCGTGTAGATGTATCTATAGAAGAGGGACAAATCTCCAACCTTTTCTCGATGTTTCAGGCTATCAAGGTTGCAAGTGATGTTCATGGATCCAAACTCCTACTGCCGGTGAAGATGTGAAGCGTTGGTGGTGAAAGTATTCGAGAGATATCCATCGACAGCCACTTGCAGAGAACGTTCTTCCAGGAATCTGAAGAGACATACACTCTATGTTTCTAGATTGCGTTATCCCAAATATGGGTGACATACAATAGAAGGTCGCCTTGATCTTTGTTTCAAACAGCCAAATTTATGATCGCTCAAGATGTTGAAGCCTTCCAAATATTGGTGGTTTACGACTTTCCCAATGATTTTTGATATCACCGATATCACTAAAGTTATTTGCAAGATTTTTCTTGCCCTTCTGCGAATAGATTGAGCAATCTTTGTTGAACCAAGGTTTGCCGTCAGGAGCACACATAAATGGATCTGAAATGAACATTCAACCAGGGTAAATTTCGGAAATGATCTTGAAGATCATCTCACACAGCAGATCTGTAATGCCAAACTTTGCGCTGCTCAGATTGTTCCCTGACATTTATCGGTAATCCACTCAACACTGAAACGAGTTTGGTGTCAGAAGATTCCAATGGAGACCTTACGGTGACTGTGAAAATTTCTGCATTGGTTGTTAGATATATATCCAGAAGACTAACAAATTCTCCATCACGATCAGGAATCCTGGTTGGCTGGTTTATAATCTGAGTGAGTCCGCAGCTTATTGCAAAAGCCCCAGCTCCATGACCTTATTAGTCATTGATATTCGTGAATATGGAAATTTTGGCACTGATTTGCAGAACGTCAATGGTGCAACTGAAGTGAATAGAGCCCTATATTGTGTATCGCTTGGTAGTCGATGAATGCAGTATATGAATTTAGTGACCATCTGTAATTTTAAAACACAAATCATCAAAGTTTTGAGGTTCCACCATTTTCTCTCGTTGTCAGAAGAGATCGCTTCTGACGAAGAGACATATTCCATAGTTACGTCTGAATCGGAAGACCCTGCTGACTATCAGCAATAGTGGTTTTTGAATAATTCTGCAGGTTGATGCCCTCGAGTCAACCCCCACTCAAGATCAGATTGGGGAGCTATATCAACTCCGGGAATTTTGACCCTAAAGGCACCATCATGCAATTTTTCCTTATATTCCCATCCTTGAAACCAGAAACAGTGGCACAGCAAGGAAATGTTACCCCGAAAGCAACTTCATGCTGCTTAAGCCGTTGCGATGGTTTTTCACTGGGCGATGCTGGGTGAGACCAGCATCTACCATCTACGAATGGGTACTCAGCCTCTAATACGATTGGGAGTCGTAAGCTAAGTTTGGTGATATATAGGGTAACTCAATGAGCGCTTTTCATCTTCAAGTTTGGATAAAACAAAGTGTGTGTGGAATATTATTCTTTTATTTTCTTGAGAAACCTATTGATGTTATTATGTGTGGAATATAACATAGTTCAAATGACTGCCCCGCCTTCTCTGGGCGGAGCTTATCCGCTACATTCAATTTTCAATGACTGGCGCAAGAATCAGGCTTAATTTGACTGATGGCATGTGTTATGTTGGCTTTGAGGATCACTCTGGTTTATTCGCATACACCTGCTACTCAAGGAGGCCTCATGAGAAAAAGTCTAACGGGTTCGAATCGCACGATCTTGTTGGTCAGTTCACATCACCTCCAGGTGATATAACTATGCCTCCAAATTGCTCGTGCAGGATATCCAATGTAACATGAGCTGTGTGTCACATAGCGCCGTCCTGTTGGAACCACATGTCGTTGGTTTCCAGATCATTCATTTCAGGCCAAAAGAAGTTGGTAATCATCAACCTATAGTATTCGCCGTTGACAGTGATGACCTGTTCAATGTTGTTCTCAAGGAAATATAGACCGATGTCTTCACCAGGCCAAAATCACCACCGAATAGTGACTATATCGGGGTGTACTGGCCGCTCTTGGATCTCGTGTGGATTGGTGTCGTCCAAAATTCGACAATGCTGTTTGTTTACGTAACTATTCATCCAGAAACGGGTCTCATCGCTGAAAATGATTTTTCGAATAATATCGTGAAATCGACTGCATTGGATTCTCCTGCGCACTCTCACAGATGGCGATGATGTTTTCGGCAGATCTTACATATCGTCGTTGTACGCGTGTTGGTAGATCATTTACTTAACTAATAGACTCAAATCCATTCACCATCACATAGCAAATAATCCTCTTGTTTGGACTTTTGCGAGCTAATTATTAACGAGGTCTCATGTTCCAACGTAGGATCCCTAGCACGGTTTCCTCTCCTATTATATGAACCAACTGATACCAACTTTCAACTAAGAACTTTTGAAAAAAAGTATTCTTTAGTTATGCCTATCAGATAGTGGAGTGTGTTTTTGAAACTCCACTCCTTTGCGAAAATCACCTAGATTACGATTAAAAATTGTACTTTACTGTGGACGTATCAGAATGAAGTCAAGAATAGAATTTATACGCAATAATTTGAACAATATTTTTACTGAAACTACTGGCATTTCTACAAATACTTTATATTCCTACAATTTATCAAGCGAAGAAAACAACAATCTATGGGAATTGATTTCAGTGTGACTGAATTGTGACAAGAATATTTTGGAAAATATGACAAGATATTTTGTTTCCCCAAAATGAAAAAACTAATAATATGAAAAATAATACTTAACAAATTTTCATGTTTCATTTATACGTTCATTCAATGAAAGTTTTCACCTAAAATATAGTAAATTTTCAACAGTGGATAAATATACAGAGATTTAGAGTGGAGGTATTAAATTAATATTTTATGATGTCGTAAAGAGGTTTAAAGTACACAGTTCCAGTAGAATTTTAGGTTATTACAACGCTATTTAAATATGCCTAATGTGTTATTTATTATAGTTAGGGAGCTTGTTAACAATGACCAATTGGACACTGTAGCTCTTATGAACGAAGTGAAGTTTGAATGAGTACTGAATATTTTAATGAATGAATTATATGACGTTGGTAAGAGAATACAGAAAACGTTGTAGATTCTTCTGTATTCTAATTTTCTTTACTCTCAACGATTTCATGATTTAAATTCTAGGAAAGTTTGTGCGTTATTGTAGTTTTTGAAATAAATCAATATATATCTAAGGGGTTGCAGAAAGTTTTTTAAAACTTTTTGTACAGTGGTTGAATTCAGTCGCTTCAGAACATATGACAAAACCGTATCGCAAAGATTATTTCCCAAAAACTCCCTTCAAGAATAACCTGATTCACCTGACAGGGCTCTGAGGCAGGTTGACCTCAAGCATTTTGAGCATACTCGAACACACCATAATACTCGAACACACCATAATATTCGCCAAATAACAAGAAAAAACGTATCTTTCCCCCACTTATAACTAACGGAAAAAACGATGTGAAGAAATCGAATATAGCTCTTTTGGTTCTGGAGATAAACAGGAAAAATCAAAAAATCCCAAATTATTTTTTTGCCTATATCTTCTTTATTCGCATACATATTGAGAATCTGTCCGCATAGTGTCATTGGCACTTGATGTGGGCTCTCAGAATATATTCATGAATCTTTTATACAGGGTGTCATCTGACTTGGGCCACCTTCATCTTTGAACTTTTAAATACGGACCTGTATTTTTTACTTATGCTGCACTGTTTGGAACCTTCGGTGTAGTAATGAATATTACTGGAGTTTTTTCCCCAACACCAAATCGTTATTTTCAACACCTCGACACGTCACCAAGTGATCATCTTCAAAGAGGAAGATTAAAACTAAGGACTAGTGCGAGCTAATCCTATTCATGCTATAAAAGTAACTCATTCAGGTAAACCATCCAGGCATACCAACCTAAATTAATTTTACAATTTTGCCTTATCTATTATTTTACAATATATGTTTATATAAAACAATTTTCAGCTATATAAAAATTAATTTCACAATATTGCCTATCCAAATTTATTTTTTCAATATGTCCTTATGTAGTAATCAGTAAACCCAACAGGGCTTTTTAAAATGGAAACACGACTATACCAAAAAGCATACTATATAGCTTGTTAAAGTAAAATAAAATAATGTTGTTGGGTTTGATTGATTAATTGATTGATTGACTGACTGGTCCTTATAATAAGCTATGTAAATAAGAATATTTTTACGATGACACTCAATTTTTGTGTTGTAAAAATTTTTGTATTTATGTTATATAGATGTCGAATTCAAATTTTCTTGCACAATAAAGTATATTGATTGATTGATTGATTGACTGACTGGTCCTTTACGGACCGTTACGGCTTTTCTCTTAACGTCGGACAATATTACATTTTTCTTGAGCTTTTCAGTCTTGATTGTAAGGCTTTTCTGCGTTGAACATTCCACCGAATGAGTTATGCTTTACAAATTTCGAAATAATCAACCACTCAATCAGAGGCTCTCGGAGCAGTGCCTGTGCGAAAGTAACAATTTATGTTGGATTGGAATCGCTGGAGAATAAATTGATTCAGAATAATGTTCTCAGGAAGTTTATTCCATATAAACGCAGTTCTCCAGATGAAAGAGTTCCTGAACGGTGAAGTTCGTGGTGTACTGAGTTGAATCTCGAAACGATGAGCAGTCCGTCGCGCATTTCTGATATGTATCGCTCTTGGTGAAATCAAATAAGCCAACGCTTTCCCTAAAGGTACCTATAGATGAGAGACAAATTCAAGGTTACAACTGATGTTCGCGTCTCTAATCATCCGCATAGCTTTTTTCTGGATGGAATACAAAAACTTCAGGGTATATTTGGGAGTAGAGTTCCATACATGAGAACAATACTCCAAGGAAGATCTGATCTGAGCTTTATAAATCATCAAAAGTTGCTGAGGTCTGTACAGTTTTCTGGTTCGGAACAGTGTTCCAAACTTTTGAGAAGCAGCCTTTGCAATTCCAGCGACATGATTGTGCTAAGACATATTGGTGTCCATTTTAATCCCCAACGAAATTATCGAAACAGAAAACAGAATACTCTAACGTGACATTATTATATCCGGTTCTGAGACATTTATCTTCTTGGAGAAAACCGATGCCAGGTTTCAACCAGGTCACTTTCACACCATTTGGAAAGTACTTCTAGATCCTCATTGACATATGCCACCTCCTGCTACCGGTGAAGATGTGCCTCCATAGTCGATGTCCTGGAATCCATATGGAATGACGGAAAAAGTGTGCTGTCGTCAGCAAAGCAATTCATTGGATTCTTGGTTTTTCCAATAAGTCGTTGCTATACAAAAGAAGAGGGCCGAAGAAAATATGGATCCCTGTCGATCACCAGCGTGGATGGTGAAATTATTCAAGAGATATCTATCGACGACCACTTGCAAGGAACGTTTTTTCAGAAAGCTGAAGAGTCATATAAAGAAATGATCCGACAAGTCATAGAAATATCAAGAGCAACAGCTCTTGATTCTCCATATTTGTCGATGGCGTTATTCCAAATATGGGTGACATACGATAGAAGGTCGCCTGTTGATCTTTGTTTCCGAAAGCCAAATTGATGACCAACCAACTTGGAAATGAAGAGGTATATATGTAAGCAGGTTATTGTCAGCAAACAATGAAAATATTTAATTTATGAGAGGGTATTTCTATTTGGTAGGATTAATTCGTTTCTATGTTCGTACTTTTCTGAATTCTGAATATTTTTAAAATGATTTTTATGGATTTTAAATCATCTTCATCATTTTCAACATTCAGTACAGTAGAATAATGTTGTAAAACTCACTATTTTGTGACTTACGGACAAAAGAAATGCTTCTGAGATGATGAAATGTAATAAGAAAACGTTCAGATATTTTTTCATGATTTTTTTAAAGAAATATTTTAGATTCATTTTTGTTTTCTGAGAACAATACTACTTCTCTTCTACGAAAAACGAATTCTAACTGAATTTGAACTCCTATGATGAAATTAATATCGTCGAATTAGAACATTCTATATTCTATCGGAAATGAGTATACGAAAAGCGAAAACAGTATGTGGGGATGAGCGGAAGTGTGGCAATTTGATGAAGCAATTAATTAATATGACAAAGGCTTGGCTACCAATATCACTGGATGTGTGTCGATTCACTTCCCAGCTTTGATGAAAGTGGAATCATGACTGACATTAGATAATTCTTGTAAAATTTGAGTCATCGGCTGACTTGTTCCAAACATTGACGTGTACAACTATTTTCAGAATTCTTCACCAACATCAAATACACCCTCACAAAATTGAAATGATGAAATGAGTCATGAATTTAACGAAGATAATTTCGGCAGAAAAGTCGAATTCAAAAATGCAGCTTTGTTACATAACGAATGATTTTTGAATGGATGTAGATTTCATCTGCATATATAATTAAATCGTCGAAGTTTTCTATACTAGATTGACTGAGATTCTAATATGACCCGCAAAAATCTGGAAGTGGAACTAATTGATGGAGGATACTTCAATTTGCTTAATAATTAAGCTATGCCAAATCTTAGCAACGTCATTGAGTTAGATCCTTTATTACGAAATTGAATAGTTTTTCCACAAGATGGAATACCTCCCTGATACGTAGTACCCGTGCAATAGTTCCCCGATAATAACATTTCAGATCGATGCATTTATTGGAGAAGTTCCAGAGAATGGCCATCCAGATCTCCCGATTTGACTACACTGGACTTTTTCCATGAGTATCAAAAGTACGAGAGTCGTAGCCAACTATATATTATATATATAGTTGGCTATTTTAAATAAATAGTCGAGGAATTCTCATCTCACACTATGCCACAAAAAAATCGAAATATTCATTATAGTAATGCATATTATTGCAAATTAGTGTGAATCTAGACGAGAAGTTTACTGGAAATAAAAAATGAAGAAAAAATCAGTGTTGTATCTGTTTAAAAAAATTTGTTAAAATTCTGTTTTTTTCGTTAACCAGCTGTCGCATCTCTACGAACGACAACCCTCAGAAGTAGAAACTTGTGCGAGCTAAGGATTAACGAGGTCTTACCTTTTAACATGTTGTTTCTAACACGGGTTGGACGATAGCAAGTAAAAATCGATCATTCAAACTGGGGCTTGAACCACCAACCACCACGGCAGTCAACTCAGGTGAGTGAACAAAGTACCCAAGTCGAACCACCAGGCTACCGACCTATCTTTCAAACATAATTATAAAATACAGTTAAATGGATACAAAAATACAAAAAATGCAAAAAACATTTGTAAATTCCAATGAATTGATACATACTTGTATGTGGTGAATATATGGTTTTGTTTCTTATTGAATTAGAGGTAGAGTATCGAAAAAAATATAAATCAAAATGATATATATTTGAATTTGTATTTACAACACATACACAGCATTACAGGTCTCTATTATTAACTCGGCCCTCTACTATTTTGTGTATTTTCGTTTTGACCGTTTCTTTAATCAATGATAAGTGTCGGTTTTTGGAGCGTTTCAAATAAGTTTCATCGATTATTGTTTGTAGTAGTTGCCTGAATAATTCATGTGCTAAGTAGGAGTAACTTTTTTGACTGTTGTTTTTGAACTTGTTGGTATACAATATTGATTCTTGTCGTGTATCTACGACTTTGAGTGGTGAGATCGTTTTCATTTTTATACTGCTGGTATCCTATCTGAATAATATGCAAATGTCTAATATCTAATATTTGCGTTTCTATATAAAGTAATGCTCTTGGATATCGTATAGGATAAGCACCTTTGATTCCAGTGGCGCATTTGCTTTTTCAGCTGCAGGAAAACCCGGAAAAACCTGGAGCACCACATCATCTCAATACTTGATCTGCCAATGTCCTCTTTTTCATGAAACAAAATGTAGGGTGTCTCCAGAGGCTCCAATAAATTCAAGACATCGCCAGAACAGTTGGTGACATGACTATCGTCAAAATCAAACCAGTTCCTTTCGTCTTTTACCAGTGCGTATTAATGACCAGATTTAACGCCAGAACCTCAGTGAACAATGACTGCATGGATATTATAATAGTGGTCTGCTAGATTGAAGTATTCATCTATTTCGAACCTTCAGTTCGGAGTTCCATTGTCTAATATAATATAAAATGATTTGAATTCCCCGAAAAAAAAAATTAAAAATTAACCGAAAATAACAATTTTATTAAACAAAAAACTGAACAAACAAAGGAATAACATGCAAGCAACATCCCCTCTTCCATCTCTCCGCTTCATTGATTTTAGCGGGAGATGAGCGTTTGGTGGGAGTTTCGTTTTTCGCTTGATAATACGTTTCCATATGTCACGTATATCTACGCTAGCTTGACTAAATACATTGTTGGACAACATGTACGCGGCTTCTTTGAATTTTCCTTCAAACCAGTGCTCCTCTTTGTGGATGATTCCAGTTCGAGCCCACTTGATGTTATATTGATGAGTTCAAACATGTCCTGCTATTCCGGATTTGCTGGTTTCTCCTCGCTGTGTGTGTTTCTTGTACTCAGCAATGCGAACTTTCAATGACCTCTTAGTTTCAACGATGTATGATTCTACGCACTTGCAGGGTATCCGGTAAATGCAATACTTGGAATCGCAGTCCGCGTTTGGTGGCCTGGTTTTTGTAAAGCTGCTACGGATAGTGTTCCCAGTACCAAAGCAGGTCCTGATGTTATACTTGGACCCAAACCTTCTTATCTTTTCCGATAATCTACTGATGTAGGGAAGTACAAGTATTGGTTGTGACGGCTTCTGTTCCTTGTGCAGCTTTTGCTGTCTTCTAGCTAAAGCCTTTATCAACATCACTCTGAAGTAACCATTCCGTTAAAGGTCATTTTTGATGATGCCTAGTTCGAAACTTTCCTTTGTATTATAGAGCTCGAAAGTAGAGTCTTGATAATTCCTCTCTTAGTCGATTTATGGTGG
>WOGO01004126.1:0-13569 GCA_015342085.1 Leptinotarsa defecta | reverse complement strand
TAGTAAATGAATGAAATAATTATAGTAAGGTAGCGTGTTATTACTAACATACCTGAGGTTCAAAATGAACGTAACAATGTTCAGTTATTTATTTGTTAATATGGTACAGGAATTGATTGGCAGTAAGGATATTGCTTTGACATAGATTCAAATTGATATATAGAAGTAAAAAAAAATTGGAAAAAAGATATATCGGAAAATTGTGCTGATAATGGGTGCCAGCATGGGAAATCAGAAATCATGAGATATGTAAGTGGATTGAATAAGTAAATTACTCGATTTAGTGAATGACGTTTTAATATTTAGAAAATTTCGATTAGTTTTGAAAATATTTAGAAATAACTCGATTTCGTTTTAATTGAGATATCGAAAACAGAAAAAAATTTTTTACTACCATTTTTTAATCTGTTCAAGAGACGTTCAAATCAACAAATTTATTTTTCATATAGACCGGAAAAAATCAGTCGGCATAGGTATGAATTAGCGTTTTGGCGACAAAATCACTGATATGTTACACTCAATACCAGTCATTTGAGAAAGCTCCAAAATGGATTTTTTTGATAATTTAACGGTTTTACGATTCTCTCATCACATCTTAGACATATTGTAACTTAGTTTGCATATTGCCCCATTAATGCAAACGTTTTCCAAGACTGACAGGGATGTTGAATTAAATTGACTTCTGAGCCACTATTAATTTCGATTACTTCTTGAGGTAAACGTACATATTGATTTACTTTTTTCGAAGTAAGTAAAACCTTCACCACCTATTCTTTACTTGTTATAAATGAGGTTGTTTTTCAAAATTATACGATAATTGATTTTTCTGACTGAACTGTTTCAGAAGTTTCATGAATGAGGAAGGTATTTTCAGCAGTGAAAGCACCCGAAGGGAAAATAAAAAAAATTCGGTATTATATAATATATATCTGAGGATTCATTAACACAGAGACAGCCTTCATTATATGTGATGAATTGTTCATACTAAGTAACATTTGGCTATGGAAATCATGTGTGTGTATTCATCAATATAACCGAAGCCCTCAAGATGTTTACCTCGAGTTGGTACATCCTTCCATGTGAAATCCACTACTCTATACAGTAAAATGAGATCGAAACAAAAGCAAGAAATTTGTAACAGTTTTTTCCAACAGTTCCAATAAATATATCAACTGTAGTTTATACTGATACTTTTCGCGAAAAAAGTTCGTCAGTGAGGTTAAAGTATACATTTCAACTCTATGTATCTGGCAAAGGATGCTTCTTTTCACGAGCCCACATCTTCGCCGTATTTCCCGCACCCTGCATCTCCCTCTTTTGAACCTTTGCACATTTGATTTTTCCAAATTTTGATTTTATACCAGTAACATGCATATTTTATTTCATCATCCTTGCGAATAATGAAGATACTTTTGTCCAGAGACATAAAACTTAAAATTATTCATATAAAATAAATGGTTAACTTTATGCATCTGATCTCTGTCAAATTGACCGATTAAAATAGTGTCAAGTGACAGTGTCACTTAACTTATTTGAAAAGTGTCAATTTACACCATTTGATTTGTCAGCTGAGGCATATTCTTTATATTCTGCACTGCGACTATTTTACGCTGTCGTAGGGTTATGTAAAGATTAAGTATGGAAAACTTCAGGTTTCTAACTTCAAAACTGATGAACCTCGTCAACGACGTCGCCCTCACGCGTCTGCCTGCGTTCGGATTGAGTTCTCGGCCATGACGCTTCATTGCTTAGACCTCCCCTCTACTCCCGCGGAACATAAGTAAACAGAACAGCACGCCTCTGAAATATTTGATCTTTATTTGTCTCATAGAGGTAACAGATTCATTGTCCTTTATTAGCTATAACCGATGTTGCCAAATAGTGAAATAGAAACGAATCCCTTTAAATGTTGAATGCATTATTTCATTCCTCTTTTTTAAGTATTCAAAAATTTTTTTAAAGAAAAAGGTTTAAATGATAAGTTTAAAATGCGTTGTTTTAGAGCTCTTTTATGAAAACTACTCGATTTTCATCAGGAGGAACATTCCCCATTCTGCAGATAGGGGATAAATCAAATTTGAGTTCCACTCAAAAAATGAATATCATAAGATTCTAAATAATCTAAATAAAGTATTATTCTATTACTACTGGCATGTAGAATTTTTGTTATGGAATAAAAGTGTTTCAATTATGCATACTCATATAGCGATAGTAAAAAATTATTTGTTCAATTTTTGTTGGTCTGTTGGTTGGTTTTATTGGAAAAGATTCGGATTTACAAACAGGAAACTTTTGTAGGGTTGGACAACCGATGGATCAAATCAAGCTTGTGTAATAGATGTGAATGAATGCAAGTTGAATCATCCACCATGTTCAGTAAGTCCACACGTAGAATGTATCAATGTACCAGGCTCATTTTATTGTGCTCCTTGCCCGTCAGGTAAACTATAATATAAATCACAGAAAAAAGATTTATCCATCCAACTTTTTTAGGATTCACCGGTAATGGATACCACTGCTCTGATGTTGACGAATGTGCTACCAACAACGGAGGCTGTAGCGTTGATCCTATGGTTTTATGTATCAATACTCATGTGAGTTTATTCAAGATAATATAATCATGAGAGTAACGAGATCTATTATTTTTGTCAGCTGAAATATTGACAGTACTAACATTTCAAAACGGTTTTCTTATTGATACATTTTTAATTTTTTCATTTAATTCAGTGGAAAAAAACATTTTTATAAAAAAAATATTTGTTTGATGTGCCCAATTTTGAAAACTAATCTTTACCAACAAGACTATTTGATAATAATAATAATAATTCACTAATATTTTCAAAGTTTTATAGAGTTTGGGACCACTTGCAAATAATAAAAATTATAGTTGATCATTAAAATAGTTGTACAAGAGATACTTTACTAACATTTTCCTGAAACTTTACTGATATTCATATTCACGTTTGCAGGGATCTAGGATTTGTGGTCTGTGTCCTCCTGGTTACTCTGGGGATGGAATAACTTGTACTTATCAGGGAGTATGCAACGTGAATAATGGTGGTTGTCATAATTTAGCAACTTGCAGAGATAATTCCAGTAAGTTAAAAGCAAAATCCAAACAGTTTCCATGAATCTTCGCTGAAATTTTGATGTAGTCTATGAAACGATAAACTTCAATTCAATGAACTAATTTGCGAAAAGTACTTATATGGTCAATATTCACAAAGTGACTAGCACGTCTACGTCATATGAAGAAAATATGTTGACTGTGAATTCGCTAAACAGGTGCTTTCGAAATTTGACAACTGATAACGGCGATCTTGTTGAAGCTTTATCTGTCAAATTATTTGTCATTGGTCAGTCGGTAGCCAAGCGGTTCGGCGTGGGTGCTTTGCTCACTCGAATTGACTGCCGTGTTGGTCGGTGGTAAAAGCCCTAGTCTGAACGATCGATCTTCACTTGCTATCGTCCAACCCGTGTTAGGAATCACATGTTAAAAGGTAAGACCTCGTTAATCCTTAGCTCGCACAAGTTTTGACTTCTCAGGGTTGTCGTTTGTAAGGGTGCGACAGCTGTTTTACCAAATCACCATGGACGGATATATCATTCAACACGTGCAAATAATAAAATTATTTTATAAAAATAGGTGTTCTGTACGGGAAACTTACTCACTGGTTCAGTAAATGATTGGCCACTTGTACGTCGACGTCGACGAAACGCAAGACGCCGAAAATATCACCGCTGTCTGTGAGAGTGTTCAGGAGAATCCGATACAGACGATTTCGCGTCGTTCACAAGAACTCGGCCTTTCGCAGACCACAACTTGGCGAATTTTGCAACGTGACTTGGGCCTGTCCCAGCAACTGAAGGTAAACCACTATAGACAAAGAACTGTCTTCGCTGAATGGGCTTTGGAGCAGTTGGTAACTGACCCTAATTTTCATCGAAAAATCATCTTCAGCAATGCGGCCCATTTCTGGATGAATGGGTACGTGAACAAACAAAATTGTCGAATATGGAACGATACCAATTCGCATGAGATCCAAGGGTGGCCCTGAAAAGTCACTGTTGGGTGTAAATTTTGGGATGACGGCGTCATTGGATCATATTTCATTGAGAACGACGTTGGCCAGGCCATCACTATCAATGGTCGATAATTACCTATTTCTTTTGGCGTGAATCGTATGATCTGGACACCAACGACACGTGGTTTCAACAGGGCGGTGCTACATGCCACACAGCTCATGCCACAATGGATATTCTGCACGAGCGATGGTTATGGTCATCTCCCGTGGAGGTGATGTGAACTGGCCACCGAGATCGTGTGATTTGAACCCGTTAGATCTTTTCTTGTAGAGTTTTCTTTTAAGTCGCAGGTTCATTCAAATAAACCACAGCGGTCCTCAAACCCAACATAACCCTTGCCAATGTTTAAATTCAGACTGATTTATGCGCAATAAAAAATTACGATGATATCTCACTTTGTTTAATTTAGATTTAAAGATAGAAAGCGCTCAATGAAAGATCCTATACTTTTACGATTTGTATCAAGTAACTTGGTTGATGTTGATTTAGTTAGATGAGTCTATCAGTTAGATTATCATTTTAATTCGCATAAATTACCTTACAATCAATTTATCAAACAGCTAACACTAGAAATAAAATTGAAACTATATTTTCAACCATCTTTGGTTTTGAGTTCAAAGGCTGGTGTGCTGAGAATGATAGATTCAAGTCATAGTTGCCGAAATTTTTTATTCGTTTTAATGCGATAATTTATTAACAATCTCAGTCAAAATCTGTTAAGCATCTGATACCATCATAAGTCGAAACTTGTGCGAGCTAAGTACTAACGATGTTTTACTTTTCAACGTGCTATTACTAGCACGTTGATCGGTGTAAAAATTTAGATATACCTTTCACGATTAAAGCCAAACTCATGACTAAATTCATAAAAAAGCTAATATTTCCAGAAATAAGTTCTTCATATGTGGAATGCATTTGTCCTCCTGGATATGTCGGCAACGGAATAGGTCCAAACGGATGTGTGCGATCTTCTCATCCATGTTCTCCGAACCCTTGCATAAATGGAGCTTGTTCCATGAACAACTCTACCGGCGATTACACATGCACATGTCGATTGGGATATTCTGGTCGTAACTGTGACGTAATGCTTCGAAATCCGTGTAATCCAAATCCTTGTTTGAATGATGGAGAATGTCAGAACATAGATAACTATCACACTTGTAAATGTAAAGCTGGCTTTGTTGGAAGATTTTGTCAAATTCAAAGACAAGGTGAGAAATGACCTGCGTGCTGTATTCTGATGCTTATATAAATTTCTCGTTATTTCAGCTTGTGGCGGATTCATGAGAGGGGAGAATGGTACTCTCAAGTATCCTAGTGGAGAATATGAAGACTACAATCATAGAGCAAATTGTGCTTGGACGATTACATTGAGCAATTCATCCAAAGTCCTCAATATCACAATTGAACGTTTCGATATCGAAGAAACTACAGACTGTCAAATGGACTGGTTGGAAGTAAGATTGCTTTGAAAAAAACTACCAGTAATTTTTAAAAATGATTGATTTTTAGATACATGATGGCACAAATACAGCGGCACAAACTTTGGGGAGATTTTGTGGGAAAACACTTCCTCTGGGTGGAAATTTCTTAACAACACATAACTCGATTTACCTCTGGTTCCGGTCTAATGCTGATGTGTCTGGAAAAGGATTTGAACTCGCCTGGAGAGCAGTTGATCCAAGTAAGTAAGAATTGAAACATTCACTTTTACCATGCCAATTATGTAGGAACCAAAATTTAATAGATATCTGACATTTACAGAATGTGGAGGAACGATAGCTGGATCTGATCATGGATCTATACAGTCTCCAGGTGCACCAGGAAACTACCCATTGAATCGGTATGTCATTAAGTTGGGTTATTTATCCATTTATTCATTCATATTGAATCACTTTCTGTCTAGTTACATAACAGAATATATTATATAAATATACTATTTCAAGTAATTATTACATATACAGGATGTTTCCTAACTACAATACGAAACTTCAGAGGGTGATTTGTTAGGTCGTTTAAAAAAAAGTTCTTATGAACATATGTCCAGAGTGGCTTTGTTTTTGAGATATAGGGCGTGAAAATTGAAAAAAAAACGGTATTTATAAAATATTAAAAATATCCTTACACAGATTTGGTTGATTGAATTTATTGAAATCATTAGCTTGATAGTACATGACAACAGGTTTCTGGATGCCTTTGAAAGCTTGGAAATCGAAAAGTGCGGAATGAGTTCGATGAAAAATAATAAAAAACCGATAAATATTAGAGATGATCACTACATAACATACACAAGGCCTCTAAACTCAAAAATAAATTAACATGTGGCCCGGAAAATATACCTTGTCAAAAAACATATTGATATTTTGAAGTATCCTCCACTCATTATTTTCAACGCCATACTGAAAAAAGAGGTTTATCCAGAGGAGTGGAAAGTATCACGGATTTGTCCGGTACACAAATCAGGAAATAAATCAGAAATCTCTAACTATCGACCGATTTCACTAATCTCTGTATTTTCCAAACTTTTTGAGATTATTTTATTCGATTTGATTTATGCACATGTGGGAAATTCGATATCAGAATTTCAACAGGACTTCATGAAAATGAGGGGAACTGTGTCGAATCTCTGCACATTTACTCAATTCATATCCAAATATCCAATTCTTTGGATAATAGATGTCAAGTTGATGTAATCTATACAGATTTCAGCAAGGCATTCGAGAAAGTTTCCCATCAACAATTAATATTGAAGTTGGATGAATATGGTATTTCCTCAATAATACAAAATCTACTAAGATCATATTTGAATCATCGTAGTCTATACTAAAGTATGAAGGTGAAAAATTGAATGTATTTTTCGCATAGTCGGGGATTCCCCAACGTTCTAATTTGGGACCGCTGTTATTTTTACTTTTTATAGATGACTCTTTCTAAATAAACTCTTTCTAAATGTTGGAAAGTGTAAAATTATGCTTATGCTCGTATATTAAATCCGTTCCAGTTCAATTATACAATTAATAATATCGACTTACCAAGAGTTAATGATACTCTCGACTTAGGAATCTTATTCGATAATAAACTTACATTCAATGCTCATATTGAAAATATTGCTCAGAGAGCTTCTAAGTCGCTGGAATTTGTTATAAGAAACTGCAAAGAGTTTAGATCATTTGAATGTATTCGTTCAATTTACTATAGTTTGCTACGTAGTAAACTAGTATTACAGTTCTGTCTGGCATCTTAATCAAACAAAATACATTGATGCTTTGGAAAGTGTTCGGTAGAAATTTCTCAAGTTTGCGTATTAAAAGAAACATGGAAAGTATCCGCTTAGAAATTATGAATACACTTGCCTTCTGACTAATTTTAATTTTGTAACATTGAGAAAAAGACGAGAAGTTGCAGATCTCAGTTTCATCTATAAACTGGTCGATGGTCCCATTGACTCACCAACTCTACTATTCCAAATTGATTTTAATGTACCATGATATACGTCCAGATCAAATATGACATTCCGCATTAATATACCCAATTTTCAGCACCATTTCTACAGCCCGTTAACCTCTATGTGCTGAACTGCCAATAAATACTCGATAGATTTATATTTTTCTACCCTGAATCAATTTAGAAATAGTTTGTATAGATTAGTTCCTAGCTGAATATCAAAATGTTCACTTATACTTACATTCATCTAGAAATAGTTACCTGCTCTATTATTATATACTCCTTTTATTGGGCCTTGGCCTGTTGAATATAAATAAATAAATTATCACCTCATTATTACAGGTAAGTTAGAACGTTTATGAAGCAGTATTTCATAAAGGGCCTATCGATGTTGCAAAAGATTATACATCAAGGTAATTAACAGAGGTTGGTTTCGGTCTGAAGTCGTTGAAAACGGAGGTGTAAAGATTCGTTTCGTAAAAAAGAAACACAAAAAAAGGCGAGCACCACCTGAAAATAAAATTTCGTAACCCGCTTGATTTCAAAATATTCTATTTCACTTCCTGTACATCAACTTAACCTCTAATTATTTGCGACTAAAATCTCAGAATTCAATAATAACCATTTGCAATTATTATAAAAGTACCTGTAATAATTCAAAGTCATAGCCAACTAGAGTCGCTGGACTATATCTCAAAACGCGAGTTTCAGAACACATGAGATACTGTACGAAACTACAAACAACCACAACAAAAACCCCATAACCCTGGTTGAACATGAAAGAGAACATGAACACATTTTTGACTTTGAACATCTGACTATTCTAATGTTCAACTATATTTATCCAAAATACTTTTGAGCGAAATGATACATATCATAATATCCTCAAACACGATAGTGTTAACACCATGTAGTGATGGCCTAAGACTGTATACGTCAATTTAATCCGTAAAATACCCAAATAATTCCTCTTTTTCATTCCCATATTTTTGTCATTGATAAAGACAGACACCACCTTATCAGTATCATGAATAAGGTCATTCGTTTGTTTCATGTTCTTGTGTAGCTAGTGTTGTTGTCTCGAAAATGTTATTACTTCAATGTTTATTTTTATTATGTACCTAACACATCTGATGTTTTTAAAATAGTTATATTTTTAACATGAAGACACTCCATTTCGGTAACTGATTTAATCAAGAAATCAAGATTCCTCACGTTTTGTGGGAGGTATGGTTATGAAACTTAATTGTTCCAGAGCCCTGTAAAAGAAAGTAATGTAATTCGAAACTTTGGAAGAAAACGATTATTTTTTTTATTAGTCAGTGGGCTATGCTTGAAGACTGCCAGTAAACAAACCTAAAGAAATGAACTTTAAACGTTCAAGCCAGTATCGAATATACTTACACACTAGGTTGAATGGACTGCCTAGGCGTCAGTCCATTCGGATATGCAGTTGGTTAGTACCTCGTCCACAAGATGGAGTGACATTCTGTTGTTCGCTTCAACTTAGGAAGAGGAATGATATACTCTGAAAGAATTCCGATTTTCAATTATGGAATATCATCGACTTTAGGTCGATGATGGTCATTATCTTGCACTGACAAGTGGCTAAGGAGCCCGAAAACGGTCTGCAGGTGTGCCCGTTCCAAAATTGAAGGTTGACTCTTTCAGTTGTATTGCCTATTACATATGCAGGAAATTTTCTGTGAAGATCCCTGCACTGACGCCTGTCGGATATAATCCAACGCCGTTCGTGGTATTAGCCAGACGAGTAACTGTTTTCAGATAGGCGTCAGTCCAGTCAACCTACTGTGTAGGTATATTCGAGACTGGCTTGAACGTTGAAAGTTCATTTCTTCAGCTTTCAGAAAAATTGATCATGGAATCCAACTAACCCTTCTTGAAGAAAGTAAATTATAAATATAATGATTTCATCAGTTAGCATACGGTGTTATTCAATTATTTTTCTTTTTGGTGAACCAGGCCTTTTTATTCACTTTCTTTCCATTTTTTCACGGGAAAGTAGTTATTGAAATGAAACATGATGTAGTTGGAAAAAAATTTGAAATCCATGATAGTGTTGAACATTTCCATCCACATTTAATCGCAAGTACTGAAAATATATAAATTTATCAGACAGGTGAAAGCAATCTGTAGGAAATATTTCACCGTAATAAACGTCATTATAATTTGCATTTCAATTGAAACCAGTTTTTATATTATGAAACCCATTATAAAATGGGTATGACGTTATATTATTGTAAGTAAAATAATTCTGCCTTCATACTTCATTATTTCCGTTAAATTTAAATCTTTATGAAGCAGAATTTCACAAAGCGCCCATAAAATGGCACAAAAGATTATACATTAATTAACAGAGGTTGATTTCGGTGTGAAGTCGGTGAATATGAGTGTCGAGTGGATTCGTGTCGTGAAAAGAAAACAGCAAATGGCAAGAGCCGCTAGAAAACAAAATTTCATTACACACTGAATTCAAAAATGTTTTACGGCCCCAAAACAAAAAACTCATTAAACGGCTTTAATATTTATAACGGCTGGAAAACTGCAATTGCAAACTTTAAATTCGTTTCATGTGCACACGTTCTGGAAGCTATAATTTTGTGGGCTCCTTTAATGATCAACAATAAACAACATATGGTGGATCTTAATGCATTTAATAGCGTTTTTGTGTGTATCGATACCTGGGTATACATACTTGCGAGAGTTTAATGCTTCTTGATCGTTTTTTCTTGTTTGTAGTGCAATGTAGTGTTTATGTAATGAAATAGATTCTCTACATTCCAGGATACTTTCAAAGTTTGGCTTCAAAAATGCTTCAACAATAGTTGAATAAAATTAGTACCGGAACCTCGGTTTTTCCGTGTCAGTTATTTCTTCTACTTCAATTTAGAAGCCGTGATTTACAACTTGATTATAAATTCAGTTTCTGATATTGAAATGATCATACCTACTATTTATACGTTGTTTGACAAAATGATTCATCACTCTTAGCCCCCTGGCCTTAAGGTCATCTTGTCAAAAAGAAGGTCGATTTTGAAAGACTCGTAGTCATATCTTATTACCGTATTCCTAAGACCTACTTTGGTAGCGGAGTCGATCTGAAAACCAGACCCGGCCAGACCAAACCAGTACAGATTCGGTGCTTCAACATTGCTGCTAATGTTCAGCCAGGAGCGGATAAACCAGAACTGTGTCAACTCTCGACGAGAAAAGTTGTCAGTTACAAGTAAAAAATGGACGAGGAACTAATTGATTTCAGCATTAAACTATCGTGAACGAAAATAGGTTCATGATGAGTTCAATGTAAACTATTGTCAAAGTAAATTTTACACAACCTGCCTACGAATGCGTAGTTCTATAAGTTATGTTGAAACTCACCACCTCAACCGAAACTTGCATGAACTGGAAGGAAAAACAAACCTGTTTGATTGTTGTTGGACCCAAATCTTCTTCCCGGAACCCCTCCAGTATAGGAAGGGTCTGGCTCCGTTCTGACCGTTTGCTTGGGAAAAATTCCGCTCCTAATGTAGGATCGGCCTGAAGTAGGACGCGCACTGAATCGGATCGAAACGGAACGATCGGAACAGAACAGTCGAAAGGTTTTGGTTTACGTGTATTTGAATTCCTCCCTGCGTACTGAGTCGGATAGGAATGTTCAGATCGGAGCGGCAAAAGCAGAGAATGCTAGAAGAAGCGAGAAGGTATGTTGTGTTTTAAGATCCACAAGACAGATACTATCACGACAATATACGCATGAGAATGCTTGGATCCGAAATGATGTTTGAATTGTTCTCTGATATTAAAAGTTTCTCGTTGAGAGTTACCACCTATGTGGACCAAGTTATCAATACCTTTCGGTACCTCCTGAGGTTCAAGCTCTCCAGGTTGTCATGCACAAGAATCATTGTTTATAAAATTGTTCAACAGCTTGTGGCTCTTCCGGAGATATCGCTTTTCGATAATTTGTGTGTGGTAATAGCTCACAAAGTTCATAAAACTTCACACTGGGTATTCGAAAGTATTCAAAAACACTTTCTTCATCGTTAATTGAATTTGGAAATAGATGAAAAAACTTCTCACAAGTTTCTCTTCTGAGGTTATAATTATGAAACCGCTTTGCACCAAATTTTTTAGCGGCGTACGTAAAATCTGTCTCAGATGCAGGAACACACCCCCTCATGAGCAGGTTAGCAAACGTTTGCACTCAAGCGATGATTCACCGAAACCAGAGGCGAAAAAGCCCTGCACTGCTGAATGTAAGGCATCGTCAGGTGCACCTGACTTGCAAAAACCTTCATATGGGAAGATTGTCGTGGGTATCTTTGACTGATTCATTTACATTCACAGTTGTAATGATATGGATACAGTAGTGACGCAATTTTGCGAAGCAGTGATCTCATCCTATCATGAGAACTCTCGACTGAGGCTCAAAAGAGATAACTGCAACTCTTCTTGGTGAAACAAAAGCCTGGAAAGTAAAAGAAAAGAAGTTCGACGACTATTCAATCGAGCTGAAAAGTCAGGTAAATGGGAGCTTCATGAAACCACTCTAACGACATACAATAAAGAAATTAGAAAGGCAAAACGGGAGTCTTGGAGGAAGTTGTGAGAATATCTCTGATTCATTTGGCAGTACAAGAATTCACAAGATTCTCTCAGAGAGCCGACTGCTGAAATTCGGTCACTTAAACAACCCGATGGAACATTTACGACCTTTAGTGAAAAAACGTGAGAAATTTTGATAGAAAACCACTTTCCTGGAAATCTGACTCTTGATAACAACAGACCGTTCATCTTCGAGGGCGCTAAACGCCCAAAAAAGAACGACTAGGACGTCGCAAAGAAGGTTATCACAGCACCGGCAGTTGAATGGGCTATCAAGTCTCTTCAGCCCTTTAAATCTCTCGGAGAGGATGGTATATTTCCATCTCTTCTTCAAAACGGACTGGAAATGATTTTATCTATACTCACAAAATTATATACTAGATACCACCCAGTTGGTTGGCAGCAAGGGTGTTATATGAACCTAAAGTGGTCCGAAGAGACCCACACCCCAAATCGGTACGACCAATTAGCCTCACATCCTTCCTGTTGAAAGGACTTAGGAGGATACTGCACGGACATATCAGGAGGGTAGCATTATATACATCCCCACTAAATAACCAACAGTATGCTCGTCAGATTCAGCATTGAACAACCTCTTCGAGCACACCACAATCTCCTTGACAACAAGGAGATTGTGGTTGCTATATTTCTCGATATTTACTAAATTTACCTAAATTTATCTAAATCTATAGGATTATCTCTGGCTAGGAAGGGTATAGAATCGACTATAACTGGCTGGATCTATGCCATGCTAGTAAACAGAACTGCAACTATGATTCTTCAAGGTTGAGGGTCACTAGGAGCTGTCCACAAGGTGGGGTACTACCTCCCCTTCTGTGGTCGCTCCTGGTGCTCTCGACTGAAGAAAAGTTGATCTGCAAGCTTATGCAGACAACCTTGTCATCCAGGTAAGGTCCACGTCGGAAAGGATAGCTTCAAAGCGCATTAGACGTTGTTCACAGTTGGTGCCTGAGGAAGCAGATGTCTGTCAACCCCAGCAAAACTGTGCTAATCCCATTCACCAAGAGAAGAAAATTAGACGATCTAACGCCACTTTCCTTCAATGGTGTGGTCATTCCATTCGGAATGGAGGTGAAAAATCTGGGCACTGTCCTTGATAAAAGACTCACCTGGAACGTTCACTTGGAAAAAGTTGTACACAAAGCCAGACTGTCTCCATGGACATGTCGAAGGATTCGTGGTTAAACTTTGGGTTAAGGTCCCAAACAAATCCTTCGGATTTTTCTGATGATTGTCAGACCAATGATCACTTATGATGCAATTGCTTGGTGTCCTGAGGCTTTACAGAAAACGGCCCAAGCGAAGCTCTCTGGCTTACAGAGATAGGCTTGTCTGGCTATCAGTGGTGCCATCAGTACCACACCGTCAGCGGCCATGGAGATCCTTCTAGAT
>WOGO01004125.1:0-13569 GCA_015342085.1 Leptinotarsa defecta | reverse complement strand
AATCGTTCCTCACTTATCTGGAGTAATGTGGTGGTGCTCCATCTTGTTGAAATACAATATCCACATCGAATTCATTAGGATTTGCTTCGACGATTTCAGTGATGAGAGGGTCAACAATAGTTTCCAGCATTTTCAAATACAGTTCCTCTGTTGAATTCTGATCAATAAATAGAGATCCTAGAATATGGTTTCCCAAAATTCCTGCCCAAACGTTAATTTTTTTTGGATATTGGGTATGTGTTTTCCGAAAAACGTGAGGGTTGGTGTCACTACAATAACGGCAATTTTGTCTGTGAACATTGCCGTTTAAAAAATGTACATTCGTCACCAAAACAAATATTGTGGAGATAGCTAGGATGACTTGCAATGATCTGGGGGCTTTTTGTTATGTACACTACGGGTAGTTATGAATTTGGATACAAGTTCCCTGAAATATTTTCAACAGCTAGGACGATTCGGAAAACGTTCATTGAAAATCTTTTCGGTCTCGTGAAAGTTACGCGTCGCACCGTAAATAAAATCGCTTCAATTTTCTCTTCCGAAGGGCCAGAATTGACCATTTTAGAGATTGTTGACGTGGTACTTTTCTACTAGTGAACAATGTTGTTCATTGTCGTACTGACAATTTTTTGTCGTTTTTATAAACAAAAAATAACTTAACATACATTATCGGGTTGTTGGAATTGCTATACGGCAGATAAAAAGGAATATTTCTAGAAATATTGATATTAATGTGTTTGTCTTCAGGAAATTATTGTAGTAGGTGAAGATATTGAATTCATATTCTAGGGTTGTGAAGTATTCGTCAGGAGCTTCAAAATGATGTGTCACAAGATCCTCCTTTCCATTCATTTTTTTTCCAGTCGCCATCCGTTCAAAAAATTAAAGGGGGGGACATTATACAAATTTAAAATGAAAAAGAATGGCTGGAAGTAACAATTATATTAAGCAAAAACCCCTGAAATGAAAGCACAGTGAAATAAAATACAAGTAAAAAATAGATCAATTAAACAAAAAATCAAAATAAAAGATTAAGAGATTTCAAGCCAAGTTACTTCACGACATTTCGATTGTTAGTATCCACAATTGTCTTCGGGTGATGACTGGACTGATTTCTCCGAGATCAACAATCGAAACGTCGTGAAGTAACTTGGCTTGGAATCTGTTAATTTTTGTTTTTATTCAATTGTTCTTTTTTTACTTGTATTTTATTTCAGTGTAATTTCATATCAGGGTTTTTTCGCTTAATATAATTGTTACCTTCAGCTATTTTTTAGGTTCTTTTAGGGATTTAAAATCATTTTATATATTATTAGACAATGGAAGTCCGAACTAATGAAATTCTACAAGATAAGCTATGAGACAAATGAAAATATTGTCAGAAGTCGTATCATAGGATATCAATAACTTGAATTCATTTCATTACTTTCAGTATGTTGAGACCTCAAAGTGCCACTTCTCGTCAAGAATCCGAAATGGCCTCCAAGAGTCTAAGAGAACTCCAAGCTATGGGCAATTCTGCCGACCCCATACAAAGACTTCGATTATTGTGTCTTTCAAGAGGCGCTAACGGCATTTTGGGACTTGGGAGGTACGTATTTATTTTATAAAATGGAATAGTGGCCGCTTTAATTATGTATTGAAAAAAACTCTAACGTGAATTTCCACTTGATTACAAAACTGCGACACGTGTTTAGCTATACAATGGAATCTTCAGTAACAATAACAAGTAGAGAGGCCTCCTTTGAGAAATTACCATCTATGAGTGAACAAGTTCCCCCTCTACGGTATGAGTATGGATAATTTGCCACCATAGGTACCTAAAAATGAAAACTACCCTTAAAAGAGGGGTAGTTTGCTTTCAAAGTTCATAATTGTATCTCTCTTGATATGTTAATATGCAGGGTGTTTCAAATTCAATCCTCACCATTGGAGTCTCGGAAACTATGAGAGCTACGAAGATGGTTGAATCGGGGCAAAGTTGCGCATTTAGCTGACTAACAATATGTCGTTGAGAAAGTTTTGAAAATCCGAGTTTATCCGGAGATATCCGGAAAAAATTACGGAAAATGGCCTTTAATTTTTTTCTGGCTTTATTTTTCAAAGGTTTCGAAAATAAATTGCACTTCCATATCGACACTATCGACATCTAGGTGTTAGGCCCGAGATTTTTCAGCCCAGGTAGTAGGTTCTAGTTTTGTGGTCAGTGCTGCAGAAACATAGTTTCTGGTCAGTGCAGAATCTTAGTTTCTAAGTTTTCTTGTTGCCCCATTATATGGATGTCATCATAAGAAATGCATTGACTATTTGGTAATTTATTATTATGTTTTAATTTTATTAAACACTCCATTCGTTATTTCGTTTTTAAGACAAATTTCGTCTGTTTTAAAGGATATTCAGAAGAATGGATGATGATGGCAATAAAAATTTGAACTTGGAAGAATTCACGTTGGGCCTGAAAGAAATGGGAATGGAGATAAGTGATGATGAGGCAAAAGAGATTTTTGAGAAATTCGATACAGATGGTAGTGGAAGTATCAACTTGGATGAGTTTTTAGTTCATATAAGGGTAAGTTTTGACTTCACAGAAGGAGTAACTCACATGAATACATTTCTCTACAAGTTTTTCTCATCAGAACAAACAGTTCAGAGCTTGGCCGAGAAACAGTTCTCCAGACTTAATATGTACTGAGCGTCTGACGTTCTTTAGAAAGAATTTTCATCTCTGTGCATGGTGAACAAATATTTCATTCCATCGGCTGACATGCTTTTGATTAGTAAATACCATTTTCTTACAGCCACCACTGAGTGATTCCCGCAAAAAGGTTATTGAAGAGGCTTTCAAAAAAATGGATAAGACAGGTGACGGTGAAATAACCATCGAAGATTTAAAAAATGTTTACAATGTCAAATCGCATCCACGTTACATTTCTGGGGAGGAAAGTGAAGAGTCAATTTTGACGAAATTATTAGGAAATTTTGAACAAGATGCAACCAGAGACGGAAAGGTAGATACACTGTTTTCATTTGTGCGTTCATACAGAATGAAAATATTCACACCAAGTCGGAAAAGAAGTGAAAATTTCATCCTGAATTTCAGAATCTGCAAAGATTGTGAGAATCGATGAATTATATACGCTGTCTGTTCAAAAAATAAGATGGATTTTAACTTTTCTCAAAAAATATGTATTTATTCATCAATTTATTTTTTGACCCCTCCAAAATATTTCCCCTCAGATATAGTACACTTTTTCGGTATGTCCTTGACCTCTCTCAGCGATTCGATTTGGGGGCCAAATCTGGTGAAAACGGTGTCCGGGGCATGATTACATAGATTTTGGCAAAAAAATTACGAACCAGCAATGATGAGTGAGCAGGTACATTATCGTGATGCAAAACCTTTTTTTTTTCACAACATCGGACGTTTTCTTCGTTTTGCTTCTTGCGAGCGGCGTATACCTTCAACATAATTCTCGTTATTGACCGTAAAACCAAGTAACAAGAACTCCTGATGCCCTATGCCACGGCAATCGAAAAAAACAGTGAACAAAACCTTTGCATTTGATCGAACTTGGCGTGCTTGTTTGGTCTTGACTCTACGGGTCTCTTCCATTGGGACCATTGGACTTTGGTTTCGATGTTATAACCATATACCCATGATTCGTCATCAGTTATGCCTTTTAAGCAAATCTGGATCGCCGCTGGCTTCATTCAACAAATCCTTAGCGATGCTCATGCGACGGTTTTTCACACGCTTTATATTAGCTTCACCTATATGTATGTATGTATGTTTGTTTGTATGTATGTTTGTTTGATTGTAACTCTCAAGCTCGGGATCTGTTTTGACAGAATTATGGGCATTATTGCTTGATCTAATCGCGGGCAGATGGTGCTGTACGTAACCTCCTTGATATTTCTTGAAATATTCGCGGGCAGACGGCTTTGTGTCATATTTTTTATATATCAAGCGCCCGTCGCTTTTTTTCACAATAATAGATACTAGCATTTTTCGTTCGTCATTGTTTTAAGCGTATTAAAAAACATTTTTAACTTTTTAGTTCAATGTTCTTCAAAAGCGTGTTTTTGGTTTTTTAAAACTATATTTACTTTTTACTTCTTTGTTTCATATGATATAAAAGCGTGTATTTTAGTTTTTTTAAACTATGTTTTTGGTCAAATTCAGGAATTTTGGAACGAACTTCACTGCCACACGCTTGGGGCCCAAAATCTCCGAAAAAATTGCATGGCATGAGCCAACCAATACGCCAACATCCTCAGTAACTTCTCTGATAGTAATTCACCGATTTTCCATAACAATTTTGTTCGCTTTCTCAACTATTTCAAATGTTGTTGATGTGCTGGGGTATCCAGGGTGAGCGTCGTCATTTACATCTTCTTGTAGGTACCTCTTATGAAAATTTTTCTGACTCAGGGTAATATCACCGTATTCCACTGTCAACATTTCAAGTGTTTCAGAGCACTCGAATGCAATTTCTTCGATCCATTTTTTTCGATAACTGAAAGTCGCCGAACACGCAAAACAATTCTAACTGTTATACCTCTCACCAACAAACTTAACATGCTTAATAGGCGAAACTGTGAACATATATTCGAGACATAAAAAAATAAAAAATTGCTAATCGAATGTATGTAGCCAGCGATATTTGAACATCCACTTATATTTTGAACAGTCCCCGTAAAGGTTAAGATTTCCAGAGTTTTGGCCTTCTGGGACACGACACCATCAAAAAAATTCACTAACTTTGAGAATGTTTCTACGTTATGTAGGCATCTTAGGTATTATATACAAGGTGTCAATTTGAAAACTTCCCACCCTTAAAATCTTACTTCCAGTCAACAATATGAGGAATCGAAAGAACAGGTCAATTTCATTGTCAAGAGAAACACTTTCGAAGACTATTTGTAGCCCTCGTGGTTCAACCCCCTAGGAGGGGTTGATGTTACCCTTAGGCGGGTTGGCTGTCCTTGTTCATCATTCACTGCTGTTTTCGGCGAGTGCATTGGCTTGGAATGTGGGGGTTGAGCAAACCGGATATCGGATGCCTGCTTCCACGTATAGCCCCGCTGGATACAGGAATGACAGAATCATTTGTGGTTCTGTTATTACCTAACTGAATGGCATCCCAACGATGGCTTATTCCTGAAGTGTGTGTATCCGTGCCGAGAGGATGAATGATACTGAGCCTATCAGCTGTCTCTACGGAACCTTCGAAATACCGGGCGCCCTCTCTTTGTAGCAACGCCTTGTCACGGTAATGCGGGGCTCTGCCGTGATTGACCATTTTTCCCTAGCTACTCGTGGGACTTTTATGGACAGAGTAAACTTAAATATTTTTTCTGAGGCTGAGTCTATAGAGAAGATGGATGTCGAGCTTATGACTCAAACTGACCTCCCTGTAAACTTAGATCAGGAGTGAATCTACAGAGGAGATGGATATCGAGTTTACGACTCCAACGGACCTCCCTGTGAATATAGTTCAGGAGCGAGTCTACAAAGGAGATGGATGTCGAGTTTACGACTCCAACTGATCTACCTGTAAATTTTGTTCAGGAGCGAGAGCTTCTCAACTCACCAACTCCTGATCCAACAACTGAACCTTAAAAAAAGATTTGGCGGTGTAGCTCCTAAGAGCGGGGTACATTATTAAACCGCCTTGCACCAAATTCTTGAGCGGCGTACACAGAATCTGTCTCAGGTGGGGGAACAAACCCCCCATGAGCAAGTTAGCAAATTTCGGTTCAAGTGATGATTCACCAAAACCAGAGGCGAAAAAGTCCGACACGGCTGAATCTAAGGCATCGTCAGGTGTAGTTGACGTGCAAAAACCCTCATATGGAAAAATTGTCGTGGGTATTAAGGTGGAAATCTTGCAACTTGACTATCCGACTACCTCATTAACAGAGCATATACTTTGTGCCCGTCCCGCTGGGGACCGAATCAAGTATTTAGACTTGACCTGAAAGACCACTCACTAAACTAATCGGCTTAAGAGGCTGGGTTTATCTGGCCGAGTGTGAATAGGTGTGAGCCACAATAAACCCTTGCGGGTTGCGGTGGAGGGTCGAATAGACCCACTCACTTTGGACCTAACCTAACATAACCTACCTTAAGAATTTTGAATGAGAAGGGGGTCAAGTGGCACATCATTTTGATTGGCGTTCGATTCTGCTTCCAATGGTACCCTGAATTATTATTTTTTGATAAGCATTTTCCGAAAAATAGCTTTCTAAACTTACACATGTGATTATTAGTACGCCTATACTGAGATGCATGGTTTGACCAGAACTGGTAAGAATATTAGGTGGTACCATTAGCAATTAGCTCCAATTAATTTACATCAAAAAGTAGTCTAATAGTAAAACGTAGATGGTAGTAGAGTTGTGTTCAGTAAATGCTAATTTTTAATTTTCAACGCAGAAAGTGTATAGATAGCCATCCTTTTTTGCTACTTCTGCTGTAAAAAGTTTCTGTTTTCTGGCAAAAACTTGGTTCGCAAATTTGAACGATGTGATAGTATTGTGCATACAGTTGTACCTATTGGGTTGTTTAGTGATTGCTTTAATGAGAGTATAAAAGTGTGAAAATGGTTTACATTCTTCAGAACATAATTGAAATGATTACACTTTATGGAGAAATTGAAAAGTGCCCACGAAGGGCAGCATGTCTTTTTAATGAGACATCCAAATTGTAATGTAAGTCACCGGTATATGCTTGATTTCGTGAATAAGTTTTACGAAACTGGTTAAGTGACAAATTAAAAAAAAATAACCCCAGAGTACTAAATGAAGCAGCTCAAATTGAAGTTTTGGGAACATTTGCTGTAGAGTCCATAAGCTCCTTACGATCGGTATCAGAACTGATGTCACGCGAGACTCAAAGAAAAGCATTAAAAATTCATACAGTTCATCTTAAAAAAAAACAGATTCTTTAAGAGCTCCACGAGGATGATCATGGTAGAAAAATAGAGTTTTGTGAAAACATGTCTCATCGAGTAAATACCATCCCTAATCATCTATTGAACATCTATTTCAGCGATGAGTGTTCATTTTTTCTGAATGACAATGTTATTAGACAAAATTTCACCTACGGAGTGACGAACAACAGCTACAAAAAGTTAATGTTTGGGCTGGTATTCTTGGAAATGACATTTTTATTATTCTTGGAAGAAAACTTGACTGGAAATCTGTACCTTGAAATGCTTGAAGAGACTATCGATCCTCTTATAACTCACGACCTAGAAACTCAAATAGATGCAGAAGGTAATGAACTTTGGCAGGAGTGTCTATTACATTTACAGCAGGACGGTGCTCCACCTCAGTATTTTCTTCCCGTCCAACAGTGGTTAAACGAGAGATTTCCAGATAGATGGATTGACAGAAAGGGAGCGGTTGAATGGTCTCCTAGATCACCGGAATTAACATCCTTAGTTTAATTTTTTGGAGGCATCTTAAATCCGTTGTTTATAAGACACAACCTACTGATATTGAAGAACTTAAAAGACGAATTACAGCAGCATGCCAGTCATTCCTAGTGAAGTTTTTCGTAATGTTAGAGGGGAGTTCGAAAAGCAGACTTTATTACTATGCAGAGCAAAATGGAAGACATTTTCGAACAGTTTATAAGATAAGCGTAAGTAGATTTTATGTTTGAAATGTCTTCCTCGCAAATTAAATTTTATTTTGTAAGAAGACAATAACCAACAAATGAAAAATTACACGCGTAATACATTTATTCCTTTTATTCAAGGGTTGGAACGGTGCCACCTACTCTTCTAATCACTTCTATTAAAAGGAGTCAATACAATAATGCATCTCAGAACAGGCAAAGTCTAATTACATGTGTAAGTTTAGAACGCTATTTTTCGGAAACTGCTCATCAAAAAATACAACGTCAAGGTATCATTGAAAGCAAAATTGAACGCCAATCAAAATGATGTGCCACTTGATACCTCTTCCCATTTAAGATTGAACCACGAGGGCTACAAATATTCCTTGAAAGTGTTCCCCTTGACTATGAAATTGACCAGTTTTTTCGATTCCTCATATTATTTACTGAAAGGAAGGTATTAAGGGTGGGAAGTTTTCAAATTAACATCCTGTATCATTACCTAAAGTAGGAGTCATAATCACAAATAGAGAAACGCTCTGTTTTTGTCAATTGGTTTGGAAAGAAATACTTAGTGGACTTTCTAGTAAGTGAAATAAGTCTGTATCGGAGGATCCAGAAACTATTAAAATTTCATTGACACAAAATGAAAAACCGAATTGGAAGGTCTTGATAATGAATATTGTTTTTACGTTCGTTGTATTTTTTCATCTGATGAGCACTAGTAGAGAAGGGAAGTGAAAAGGAGACACTACTTTTGATAGAGAATCAATTCAAAAATCTATGTTTCAACGACGTTATAAAAAAAGCTAGCCAAGAATCAAAAACTCAGAAGGACTCACCTAAGTAAAAGCAAAGAAACTGAACGAATATAAAATATTCACATTTCAACATTCTGCAAAAACAGAGTGACATTTACTATTAGCGAATTGTCCAAAGTTGAATCCTTTGAAAACAAAAAAATAGTTTCAACCGAAATACATAAAAAGCATTACATTGTATTTTTTAATAATAGTGGGAAAAAAGTGATTTAAATTAGATGTTTTCTTAGTCTGTAATAATATTTTAGCAATAAAGTCAAAGAAAATGATTTTGGTTTCGAAGAGATTACCAAATTGAAATATCCTTTATATTTTTTCAGGTAACGAAAGAAGAATTCTATAATTACTACTGTGGAATTAGTGCATCGATAGATAACGACTGCTATTTCGATTTAATGATGAGACAAGCGTATAAACTGTAATTTGTTAAAGTATAGTAATTTGAGACAAGTTTTCCAGTTAACTTTTCATGAGTATAGAAGTCACGGAATAACTTATTTGTAATTGTGAAAGCGAAAGTTGGTATTATCTCTCCATTCTCCCTAACACCTGCGTATTTTTTTTGCTAAAATATTTTATAACCGATACTATTTTGCCTAAGTTAAGAACAAGTTTCACTGGTTGTCTATTTTTGTATTCACGATAATATCAAATAAAATATTTTGTGTGATTACTGATGGTATCAATATCCTTCCTTCTCATTTTATAAATGTATAAAGTAGAAAACAATCACTTGATTAATCTATACGAGGCACTGACAATTTTTTGTGAACTTTTTCAGTTATATTTATATTTTGAATTATATCGCTAGGTTATATCACAGCCCAAAAAAATTTAATTTTCAATTTATAGAGATAGTATTATAGTAATGGATTGAATTTGAATATTTTTTCTTTCAAAATTGCTTGAACATATCGGGAACATTCCCAAAAATTGCTATTAGTTCAGGTATTTCTGTGAAAACAGTTTTCATTGGCTTTTGATTGAATTGCATTCATCATTTCTTCTCACAAAACTGAGTAAGTATATGAATATTAAAATACAGAGTAAAATGTTTAACATATATTCCGTTTTCGATGAAACGACCTTCTAACGCCAAACCTTGGTTCAAGGTTCAACAAAAATTGTGAGCAAGCTGTCGCCTCCAAAATTCTCGCCTACCGGCAGTGGCGCAAAAATCCCAGTGCCGAAAACCGAACTACGTTTGTTAATGCACGCAAGAGCTGCAAACTTAGGATAAATGAAAGCAAAGAACTTGACAATCAGAGAATCAGGGATAAACTGCTTGCCAATACCAACGAGTCTAGATCCTTCTAGTCAGTAAAAGCTGTTATTCAGCTGAAGATTACACCACACAGTGGTGTAATGTTCAATTACTAGATATTTCTAAGGTCTTTGACCGTGTGTAGCATGAGGGTTTGCTGGCCAAACTTCGATGCTATAGTTTGTCGGATCGTTTTTATGTATGGCTCTTCAGCTTTTTCTGTAAGAACGTTCCCTGCAACTGGCCCTCGATGGATATCTGTCGAATAATTTCATCATTAACGCTGGTATTCCCCAGGGATCCATATTGTCTTCAACCCTCTTTTTATTGTATATCAATATATTGCTTTGCTGACGACCGCACACTTGTCTCGTTATTACATTTGGATTCTAGGACATAGGCTGCAGATGCACATCTTCACCGGCAGCAGGAGGTTGTTTATCTGAATGAGGATCTAGAAGTAATTTCGAATTGGGGTGAAACTAACCAGGTTCAATTCAATGCCACGAAAACCCAGGCGGTTTTCTTCAAAAAAAAAGTTTTCGAACTGGATATAATAATGTTTGTTTGAAGGTGATTGACAATGCTTCGTGATGAATTTCACTAGTTCGGACTTCCATTGCCTACTATATAAAACGATTTGAAATCCCTTAAACAAGTAAAAAAGGAATAATTAAAAAAGAATAGCTGAAGATAATAATTATATTAAGCAAACAATAAACCTGAAATGAAATGATGGTGAAATAACCTACAAGTAAAAATATAATAATTGAATAAATAAAAATTAAAGGAATGAAAAAAGAAAATAATAAAATAGTGTAGAGATTCCAAGTCCGCTAGTTCACGACGTTTCGATTGTTAGTATCTACAATCGTCTTCGGGTGATGACTGTAGCTACCGTCAAACTACCGTTTGACGGTAGCTACAATGAGTTTATGTGCAATGTTATATTGCTGCAAAGAACACCAAATTCTGATTCTTAGCGTATTATAATCATTAATAAATGGTTCATTTCTATTAACAAAGTACTTTAACCCATATAAAAACAAGTTCCCCTATTATATTCGTTGTAGAAGACCCCATTCTTTTGCTAGTTCCTACAATTCACGTAAAAATGTTTCGAGAACTGAAATCTGACACTGAAACTCCAATTCCTAATTTTGTTACAGTGTTCGAGATGACATAGAGAATATTTTCACATTCGTACTTCTGATACAAACCTTAGCTTCGCTGTTAATCTTCGCATCCTGCTTGTATGTTGCCTCTGCAGTGAGTATAAGAGATTAAACATCCTTACATCGATTCTGTGGTAACTTATCACATATTTCGAATTATTTATTTATTGAGTAGTTTCAATGCATTTGAGAAATTATATGTTGAAAGAAAAAAGTTCAAGGAGGTTATTTCATACATTTTTTTTAGATTTCTATGACCTCTGCTGACTTCTATGCTCAAATAGATTTCTTCTTTGGCGTATTCGTACAATTTTCTTTCATGTGTTGGTTTGGAAGTGAAATAAGTGGTGCCGTAAGTAAAATATTTTATGATATGTTACGTTTTTTATTAATAATTCACAATTACACACTGACAAAGGTCCTATTCCAAACAGTCCATTTTTATATGAACCACCCTTCTGTTGAAAATCATCAGGAACTTTCACGAGAAAATTTCAGATCGATTTGTATCAAAGAAATAATTGATGTGGGACTAAAAGTGAATGTGTATTCAGCCCGTTGGATATAAATACATGACGTTCTGTCACCTGCACGTCGTCTTGATTTCAATCAGGTTGAAGCCTGAGACGTTCTGTCACAGTAGAATAATACAACTAGTAGGCTCTCTTACCACGTGACCCGCCCGAGTTGTCGAGGACTTTCAACCGCTCTTAGGATAAGATTATCATCCAACGCGTTCAGTGCTGTAGTATCAAAGGATTCGACGGTCCCACGGGCATCGGATTAGTTATAATAAACGTTCGGAAATTGATATTGTGTTTAGTTTATTCGCTGTTGTTTTTATTGTTTTTAGTTTATGTAGTTGGTTATTGTTGTTTGTTTTATTATTAAGTGATTAGATAATGGGTGATGTTAAAAAGACATTGATAAAGAAGTCAGAAAATGTTTGCTGCTTCAATGATTGCAAAAACAAGGCCTACAATTGTAGTGAGAAATTTTATAGGTTCCCGAAAGGTCAGTAAGTACCTAATGAGTTGTTCAATCGGTATGATTTTTATTCTAGGGCAAAAATATGGCCGGACGCATGCTGCAGACCTGTACAAAACAACTCTGTACAAAAACAATTATCGTTTATGTGGCATTCAATTTGAAAATGATGTGATAATAAGCAGCCATAAGAAAAAACTACGACAGAATGCTGTACCAACGATATTTATCTGGACATCAGAGTCAAGTACTGATATAGTTATGATAATGTCGTCTATAATGATTATGTTATTAAACAATACCTTTTATTGTTTTGCTATTTTCAATTTTAGGAACCTCTGAGACAGACGACACATCATTATTAAATTTGGCCGTCCCTTCTACTTCAAAGTCAGCCCCAAAATCTTATTTTTTGATATTTTACTTATTTGCAACACATTATATTATATGTATCTACATTATAGAAACATTATTCAAGACAAGAGAAAAGAAAATGAAACAAAAAGAAAATACACATTTAAAACTGCGGTGAACATTTTCGTAAACGGCCAACGGCCGGATTTTTTGCTCGGGCTGGCCGGAAGGCGATGTCAACATATGTGTGGACCACATGTTTCAAGGGTTGGGCTCTTGAAGAGCCGGTGTAATCACCGTACGGAATAAGTAACTTACCACAAAATCTTCTATAAAATCTTGAAATTTCGTATTTATATGCGCGCACGCTTATGGTAAAAGAACGATAGCGGCTCCGCACTTCATTTCGAGGTCACCGAGAACTTCGTAAATTTATTAATGCAAGCAGTGGGAGTTGACTTACTGGTTGATTTTTTTTACTGTGGTTCTGTGTTGGGTAATAACAGTTGCGCTGAAAAGTTCATAGGCTTATTATATTATCCAATATAGTTGCTTTCGAGGGCGATACAACGATTATAGCAGTTATAACATTTTTCGATACCATTTTCGTAGTACGATTTGTTTTTAGCCTCAAAGTATGTTTGTTTCAACGAATACCTCTTCATCGGCGCTGAATTTCTTACCTGCGAGCATTCATTTGAGGTCTGAGAACAGGAAAAAGTCGTCGAAGGCTAGATCTGGAGAATTCGATGGATGCGGAAGTAATTCAAAGCCCAATTCATTCAGTTTTGGCATCGTTTTCATTGATTCGTGACAAGGTGCATTCTTTTGATGAAACAACTTTTCTTTTTCTTAAAATGAGGCCGTTTTTCCGTGATTTCGTCGTTAAAACGCTCCAGCACCACTAAGTGATAGTCGCTGTTGACGGTTTTTCCCTTTTCGGGATAGTGGATGAATATTATACTATGCGCATCCCAAAATACTGATAACATAACCTTGCCAGCCAACTGTGGCATCTTTGCGTCCATTGTCACGTATCGACGGATGAATTCGGGTTTTTCATGGTGGAGCAGCTTCAAATACCGCTCAGAAACATCAATTCGTTGTTGTTTTTGGTGGATTGTGAGCTCGCGCGGCACTCACTTCGAACAGAGCTTCCTCATACCCAAATATTCATATATAATATGTCTTTAGAGCCTCAACTATCTCGGTCAACTTCACTTTGCGGTCATCCAAAATCATTTTCGTCCTCTTTTGGAGCGTCTACTGCATGCATCGTCCTCGGTGTTCATTTTATCTCAATTAAACTTAGCAAACCACTTCTCAACGTTTGATTTTCCT
>WOGO01004124.1:0-13574 GCA_015342085.1 Leptinotarsa defecta | reverse complement strand
ACTAAGAGGCCATTGAAAGTTAGCATTGCTGAGCACAAAAAACACACACAGCGAGGAGAAACAAACAAATCCGGAATAGCAGAGCATGGTTGAATTCACTAACATAACATCAAGTGGGCTCAAGCTGAAATCATCCACAAAGAGGAACACTGGTTTAGGAGAAAATTCAAATGCGTTGTCCAACAACGCATTTAGTCAAGCTAACGTAACATATGGAAATCTATAATCAAGCGAAAAACGACCAACTCCCGAAAAACGGTAATCTCCCGCCAAACCCAATGAAGCGGTAAGAGGGGATAAGTGAAAGCACTTGAATGAGCTATAAATAGTCAGATCACGGAGAAATAAGTTCAGTTATCACTCGATTGTGGATACTAACAATCGAAACGTTGTGACATAACTTGGTTTGAAATCTTTTGATTTTCATTTTTGAATTTTTCCTTGATAATATTTTTAATTTTTCAATTTTTTCAGCTTTTATCAATATTTCAATTTTTATTCGTTTGGTTGTTGCTTGTAAGTTATTTTTTTGTAATTTCAGTTTTTTATTCAATAAAATTGTTATTTTCGGTCAATCTTTTTTATTGTTTCAGGGTTATCAAATCAATTTATATTATATGGAAGTCCGAACTAATAAAATTCACCACGAAACATTGTCAACCACCTTCAAACAATCCTTTAATAAGCTTCGACAAAGTTTGTTGACATGTTTCGTGAACCTCAAATTACTATCTAACCAGAGTCCTAGATTTTGAACTTCATTCTTCACCGAATTTTTTTCACCTCCCAAAAATATATCAATTGACGAATTGGCTAGTTCAATTTTGATTTTTATTCCAAAATACAACACACTGGACTTATTTTCATTTGGCTTCAGATCATGTGCCGTAGATATATTCACCAATTACCTTAGATCCGAATTCATATCAAATTTTATTTCATTAAAATAATATATATTTTGGTATCATCCGTATGATGGTGAACATAATAAATCTTGATGAATGAGTGAAAGTCACATTATATGTATGAAAAAATTAATTGTTCAGTTTTGTCCACTTATAGTTAGCATTGGGATTTTGGAGAAATTTTATGCAATGGTATTTTTGTTCATATTCTTACTCACTTGGTATATTTAAAACTATATCCAAGCTAAATTTCGCACATCAATGGAACCAAGCTCAAGGACGTCCAAGAAATCACGAGTACGAAAAAAGCGCGGTACCGTTTTGCAGCAGAGATTTCATAATTCATATTCATACAAACTGCAACAATAATATTGTACCCAGTATCGATTCCTGTGGTACTCTCAAATTGAAAGGGCATCTGGAGATTTCATATTACGAATGACTTTTAGTTTTCTTTGCTTCAGGTAACATTTCATGAATTTAACTGAGATGGAGTCAAACCCAAGAGATCTCAATTTATTAACAACACGTAATGATCCATAGTATCAGATGCTTTGCTGTACTGGAATAAGACTAAGCGAGTAATTTCACTGATATCTATTGCCCAAAAAATGTCATCGACTATATTTCAAGGCTATTGTGGCTTCTCTGAATCAAGACAGCATTGATGGTATATTTTCGTGATACCGGTGTATCACGAAATGATACACCGGTATCACGAAAGTGATACCGATGTACTAGCTCACTGAAGTGAGTTAGTATATTTTGCATGTACTAGCTCACTTAGCTAGTACATGCAAAATACTATTTGGCCTCAAATGTCTTTATATCAGTGGGATTGAGTATTTTTGCTAAAGAAATAACGACTTACATATTTCATGTTTTAGGGAATGTGGAATACAGGATACATTAATTGAATAAAAATGTGATATGATCAATGAGATGATCAGATATTTGGTTGAGCATTTGTATGGGTACTCACTCTAAACCGACTGCATTACTTATAACTAGCCGAGGTATTCAAGCACTTTTGTATACTTTGCTGAACAAAACTCAAACGTGACTTATTGATTATTTGGGTGTGCTTATATTTCTCCAGTATTTTCGTCTGTTAGTAGATTGAGGCACATTGTGAACAGCTGTGAAATCTTGGTCTATGACATCGACATCCATCATATCATTTTGTAGTGTGTCGTTCCTCTGCTGAGTAGTCACTTTTCAATTGCTTATGTCTGTCCAATATTTCATTGAATTTATAAATAACATCAAACACCGAAATTTGGGTAGGGTTGCGTTCAAAACAGCCAAATCAGCATTATAAAATGTTTGCGAAATGAAGGTTTTGGCTCTCCTCTTCCAAAATGAGGAAAGAAACAAATAATTTCAAAAAATGTAGATCATGCAAAAAAATAACTTTCAGACACAAACAGGAATGAAAAGTTCCTTCTAAATAAACTTTCATATTACCGTTGAATTACATGGAAGAAAAAAAATACTCCGGAAACAACTACATACTTTTATAAGAATTTCGAATTATACAAGAAACACTTCTTCCTATTCTGTTTGTACTCCAAACATTCGTTATGGAATTGAATCAGATATCACTCATAGGATTGCTACACAATATAGTACATGAATGAGGTATTACACTTACGTGGAACACTGTCATCCTCAATGACGTACATTAGATGTGTCTTTAGCACCAATCTGGATAATAGTGATAGTAATGAATATTACTGTGGTTTTTTTCCAACATCAAACAGTTATTTCAACACCTTGACACATGTTTCGATCACCAAGTGATCATATTCTAGATCAAACCAGTTTGATCAAACTAGATCAAATTAGTTCGATCTGGAACATACCATACGTTTGTCATGGTAAAAATCTGTTTTCTTCCATTCACACAAGCTTTCACTCTCAGAGTACCTGGACCTAGGGCGGGGTTTAAATCTCCATTGGCTATTGTGACTCTGTGATTTTCATCAGAAGGTGTATATTCTTGAAACATTACTTCGATTGGTGATATGGTTTGTAGTACCATTAAAAACATTACAAATGTTCCTATAACACGTAGAATACAACACATAATTTGTTTCTGCTTCGAAAGTCACATTGATATCACTAGTTTTATATTTTTCATTTCCTGGTTTTGAAGTTTTCCATCTGCTTTCTATTTGACACAGTGTTTCATTTTATACCCTTTTCTTTCACAGTATTTACAAAACAGGTTCATATTGTGCTTTCCATTGAATTTTTCCCTATTTCCTAAGAACATCATTGCCTCTTTGATCACGGATTTGGATGATAAAGCTTTTCCGTATGCACAAATTTGGTTGATTAAACTGGCAATTGTTCTATCGTTCTTCGAAATTAACATTCAACTCGAACAAAAAATACCCTGGGAAAAGATTTTTAAGTGTATAAATATGGTATGGAATGTCATCTTCTGCGTGTCGTATGTAGCTGAAGAATTGAATGCATGTGTCATTTGTTTCGTTCTCAACATAACCATCATACACCCTGTGTAACTCTTGCCACACTTCAAGAGCAGTAGTGTACCTTATCACTTTTGCAAGAGATTCTTGAGTCATATTTACTATAAGAACCAGTGAAGCTTGATTGAAGTCTTTCAACTCTTTCTCATATTTTGTTTTCTGAGTTTGGGTTGCGTTTTCTGGTAAAAGTTTGGGTAAAGTTGATTTTCCTTCAACTACCTCAGTACCGCCTTGAATACTCCGTAATAATAAGCTGCTCTTTTAGTTTCATGATGACAACTTTGACTTGCCCTCATGTAATCCTATTTGTATTTCAGTTACATCCATTTTGCTTATAGTGTAGCTTGGATTCAAGTGAATAAAATGATTGCCCCAAAATCAAAAATTTTCAGCAAAAAATTTTTGAACAGTTTCTCATAATTTGCAAATCTCTCTTATATTCCGGAACCTCAGGCTAACTCACCATGCTCTGCTACCATGTTGAAGTAGAGAAAATATCTCTTGAATGAATGTATTAATTTCAGAAAACTCAATTCACATTTTTAACGACCTATAAATATATACAATGTGAACAAAAACAAATTAACAAATTATGAAAATGATGGTTTTTCAACAACTACAGCCATGTGTTAGAGGGATGTGATTGAGTGAAGAAACAATATAAGTCCAGTTCAAAATATAAATATAGAAGAATGATTTGTCCCTACAAGTATGTGTACCTACACTTATCAAATCAGGCAACAGATTTACTAATATTGTTAATAAATCGTTTTTTCATCTAACTTGCCTAAGAAAACCCTTTTTAATCTCGTCGTTGCTTGAAATAGCTCTAATTACTCACTTTTTCTGAATGTATTTTGAAATGAAAAAATATCAGTTTGATATGGAAGCAAAGTGTGTATTATTTTTGTCTCTTGAAAATTCATTTCGACAATTCATTATTCAGGTATATAAAGTTCTAACAAATATTTCTACGAGATTTAATGGATTAAATATTTACGCAACCTATCCACATTTTATATCTCTTTTATACTATCAAAGGAGGTGGATTATAAATGAATAAACCAAGTTATTGTATGTTTATATAGCTCGTCCATAATTCACTCAATATAAAAGTAAATTCATTTCGTTGATTTTTGTAGACCCTGATGAAACTGCCATCTTAATTCATCAGAAATGATGGTGATTAAAGTTCTAATTTTTTTACTAACTTCCACCTCACCCATTTGGGCTTCAACTTTGATATCTGTAATTCAGGTAAATATGTTTTATATGACTTCTAGTTGAAATAGATCATCTTCATTTTGTTACTTCTTCAAAGGTTTTTCGCCATGGTCAAAGGACCCCAATATCACATTATGCCAATGATCCTTACTCAGATCCTTCATATTGGCCAGTGTCACCAGGACAACTAACCAATGTAAGTATAAAAATTTTGATTTGAGGATAACTTTGCGAGTTTTCACTTCTCTATGAAAGTTCAACTACCATATTTTCGAAGTTTATATAATTTTGAGAATTCAGAACAATAAAAGTCTCAAAATGTATACGGAAATCAAAATCATCAGGAAAATATACCTACAGGCGAAATTCAACATGAGGGGATTATGAAATACATATTCAATGATGTTCATTAAGGCATATAATATAAATGAGGCCTTCCGACAATTTCCTGATGAAACTGAATACCAGAATATTGAATTATCACCAATTTGGGATGATCATGAAGGAAAAGATTTACCAGAAATTCCAATCAGGATGAAATGGAAACAATTCAGTTTTTAGTAGCTTCAATTATACCAAATTCAAAAATGCTCAATAAAACATTTTCAATTTTTACTATGAATTCTATATCTGGTGTTCATATAAAAATTGAAATGTCTACTTGAAGTTCACAATTTTCTCGAATGACATTGAATGTTTCAATGTCTGTATCGTCAGTAATATAAAAATGTGAACTCTTTGTATTTTTTGAAATACAATCCATCCATAAAATAAATGTATCGCATTTGGATTATACAAAGCACTTGAGAGTTCTATATATTTTATACCTTCCAATAAATTCTCGTGAATGATGTTTTTTCTGAAGGATAAAATTAGGAAGTCGAACAATCGTATTTCATTTCACGCAAAAAAAAACCAAATCAATGTTTTTTCTACTCCTCATTATCTCAAATTCAAATGATCATGGAAAGAGCAATGAACCTTCAAAAATTTCTAACAGACTTTATGAGTTCAACAATTGTTCGAGTACTTCCATCCTAGAAATTATTTTCTGTGACGTTTTTTTATAATAGTTCTAGAATCAATTCAGACATTGTTTCATGAATAACAAAATTTGCTGTTTGTATGTTCTAATTATTGATTTTTATAGACTGGAAAAACTCAACACTTCCAACTGGGGAAATATACTCGTCAAAGATATAACGAATCATTACCATTAGCTTACGCTAGTGAGTTCTTTTATGCACAAACTACAGATGTCGATAGAACTCATATGTCTGCTCAATGCAACGTTTTAGGATTATTTCCACCTACAAGAACCGAACTTTGGAATCCAGACATAGATTGGAGTCCCATTCCCATTCACCCTTCACCTTCAAATATTATAAATACATTTCCCCAGTGTGCAGCCTATTCAAGAGAACGATCAAGAGTTCTAGAAAATGAACCATATTATAAGGATATTGATAAGACATATGCAGAAACGTACAAATACCTTACCCAATACAGTGGCGATAATATCACCTCACTGAGTGACATTGGCGACATTTTCGATGCCCTTTTTATTGAAAATGAATTTGGGTATGATCTACCTCCTTGGACAGACGCAGTTTTTCCGGAACCTTTGACCACACTAGGTGGATATTTATTCCAGAGTTTAGGATATAGTACAACTTTGGCTCGTCTTGGTGAGTTTTCCTAAACATAGTACCTCCAGTTAATTACAGCCTGAAATTATGAAATCATCAAGTGCTATGAATAGCACGTTGAAAGGTTAGACCTCTGTAATATTCATCTCGCACAAGTTTTGTCTCTTGAGATTTATCGTTCGTAGAGAGGAGATAGCTGGTTAACATGAAACAGATTTTGAAAAGAACTCTGAATTTTTCAACTTGTTCATTGTTGATGATGATAATAGCGAAACGTATTCTGAAAGAAATACCGATTCGACTCTCGAAATAGTGAGTTCATAGAGATAGATATAGCTTCCAGGTTCCAAGAGGTTTAAAATTATGGATACAAATAGAATTCACCTGAGTACACTCAGAAAAAATTTTCAAATCATCATTCAAACAATAAAAAAAATCACTCATTCTAGTGAAAATCAGGTTACACCCTTTCAGAGTGACAAAAATTCGATTTATTCTTCCTAGTTAGCTTTTTACCTACACAAAAAATTTTCTCAAGTTGTGAATAAGGAATTTTAAAAATAAAACATATGGGATACACATTTTCATCTTATGAACTGTTCAAAATTAAGACACTCCATATATTTTCCAAAACTAGAAAGCACGTTTTGCTAGGTTAGTTTCACCAGAATATGAATGAAACTGATTCCTCAAAACTAATTTAGATAATTTCATATGCAACTGAATCAACCATTATTTTGGGTTATTGAATGCGTTAGTAGTAGAGTTCATTGTTTTAATTCATAATTGCTTATGAAAATGTTCACTTGTCATGATACCTTGTATATTCCTGGTTGTTACTCATGATTCTTACCTGAGAGAGTGAACATTAGACTGTTTGGATATGAACCTTTTTAACTTTTCTTAAATTTCATTCCATTTAATTTAATTTTGGGAGGCGTCTAAAAGTATTTTGTTATCTACTGGTCTCAACAATTCACAAAAATGTCTTTTGTGGTCAATCTAATCTGATCAACATAAATTCCAACTTTCCTTCCTATCAAATATAAGTATACCTGTTTTTGAAGGCAGGATAAAATCCATTTTCAAAGTGGAGACGGAATTTTTGTTATGAAACAAAACCCAAACTCATTTTAACAACTTCAATAAGACTATGAGCCTAAGAGTGAGGTTATAAATTGTTTTTGTCCCAATTAAGACAATATTGTAGTAGTAAAACCATTTCTATGTGAGAAATGGGTATATCAGCAACAGGGAATAAATACATTGGTGAATTGATGAAAACAATATAAAGTTATATATAAAAAACCAACTTTTTGTTAATGAAGTATTTTGTAGAAAACAATGAAAAAAACATACTGCCAATGTTTTGCCAATATTTTGCCAAAGTTTTGAATTTCAAGTATATTTCCGTTTACAATGAAATTAATGTTTATCGATTCTAGTTTTTCATCAGTAGCGACAATCACCATACCCTTAAATTTCAAATTGCCAAAAATCATCGGTTATATTTAGGAGCCAGCATGTTCAGTAGATCAATACATTTGTATTTTATTATTTATTAATGTGCAAACATCACTCTTCGAAAGTTTTCAAACAACACCTCAGGATTGACAGTAGTCAACTGTTACTGACTACACCTAAAAAATGAGTGATTTCTGCATAAACTTCTTTACTCTCTGCCAATTGTTTTGCCTGTTACACGCTGAAAATGGAGTAGACTGTAGTAGACCGTGCTTCTGGACTTTGTGATGCAAAGAAAGGTCTCAAAAGGGAACTAGACATAATCAAAAAAGATCTTCAATGGAATAGTAACTACAAAGTGATGGTAGAATAGACTATAGTAGATCATAATTTGATTAGATCATAACCAGTGCTTGCCTTTTCTACATCAGAGGATTGTCGAAAAGGGTAAGGAGAATTGGGTGCAAGTACAACATCAGAACCTACTTCGGATCTGGAAACACCATACGTAGCAGTCTCACGAAGACCAGGCCACCAAACGCGGACTGCGATTCCAAAAATTGCATTTACCAGATACCCTGAGAGTGCGGCAAATCCTATATCGATTAAACTAAGAGACTATTGAAAGTCCGCATTGCTGAGCAGAAGAAACACACGCAACAAGGAGGAACTAGCAAATCGGAAAGAGCAGAGCATGTTTCGACTCATTAACATAACATCAAATGGTCCCAAATTGAGATCATCCACACGGAGGAATTCTGAGGAGGAAATTCAAAGATACTCCACATACGTTGTCCAACTGCGCAGTCAGCCAAGCTAGCGTAGAAATATACAATATATGGAAACCCATAATCAAGCGGAAAACGGTGAACTCCCGCCAAACGTTCATCTCCCGGTGAAGCGGAGATAGGAAAAGATGATAGGTGAAAGCACCCGATTGATCTATAAAAAGTCGTCTCTCGGATGGATAGTCCAGTCATCACTCGAAGACGATTGTGGGTACTAACAATCAAAATATTGTGAAGTAATTTGGCTTGAAATCTTTCAATTTTCAGTTCTTTCCAATTGTTCAATTTCCAGCATCTTGACTAATTTTCACTTTATAGTAATTTCATATTAGAGTTTTTTGCTAGATATAATTGTTATTATCAGCTATTCATTTGAATCTTCGATTTCATTTGTTCTTCCAGGAATTTCAAATCGTATTATCATATCATATACTGGAAGTCCGAACTGATAAAGTTCACCATGAAACATTATCAAGCACACACAAACAAACGTACAAACGTGGAGTGGAAATATGATACCAATATTTTTTATCACTTCATTTGTTTCATTCGTATCATTATAACAAAACAATATTTTTTAGGAGCTGGAACATTCCTTAATGAAGTGATAGACCACTTCGAAAAAATGAGAGAAAATCCTTCCAGTGGTCAATTTTTCAGAATGTATAGCGCTCACGATAACAATATCGTCCAAATACTCTCAGCTCTCGGGAAATATGAGCCTCATGCCCCATACTACGCAAGCAGCATCTATTTTGAATTGAGACAAGCTAATTTTGGGGTTTACCATGTCAACATCTACTACAAACAAAAGGATGTTATCCAAAAAATAACACCGCGAGGATGTTTTCAGTTCGATTGCAACCTAAATAATTTGAAAAACCAACTAAGTGATGTCCTCATTAACTCGGATACATGGGCTGAGGAATGTGCCTCCTGAACAAGATTCAACTGAACAAGATTACAAATTGTATGCAGAACGTTGAAAAAATTAAATTACATAAGTCTTCTACAGAAAAAAGGTTGTTTTCTAGTCCCTAAATATTTATGTGAGAGAAAAGGACGTTCTGGTCGCATTTAAAAAAAATAGGAAACAAGAAGTAATAGTGAATGTTATTCTTGACTATTACCAGTGATTTGTTTCAAATAGTACTAACAGTGAGAATAAATTTGCGTTGAGAAAAACCCGAGCACTTTGACCGTCACCTCATCGCTTTTGATGATGTCTACCACAGCAGTAGACCCAATGGGCATTAGATATTGAAACCTACAGAGTACGGCCAAAAAACCTAAAAAAATAGCTTCTCCGGCCCTGAAAGTTCACATTCATTGATGAGTCGACATATTATTTATGTAAATAAATATATATCAGCGGTGTTTAAAATACGTTATCAACAGATACATTACATGATAAATCTGTAGCTCTAGTTGAAAGCTCCATATATGAAGGTCCTATGTGCTCAGAAAATTTTCTGGAGCTTACTTGATCTTGTGGGTATATTGCCAAGGTCTGGATGACTTGTACTATTCATTGTTTGATGCAAACGGTTTTTGTGAAACCCTTTAAAGTGAAAATCATACAAAAAACTATATTAATTGGTTTGAATATGAATTTTCATCAATTATCTGCCGGTTCTATTCAATTACTTTTTAAAATTTTTACTATCTATATTTTTTATATTCCCCTTGATAGTTCAGAATTTCCTAGATTCTCTAACCCCCCGCATCTGAGAGATAATTTTCAGTATTTGTATTCTTTACTTACTACAACATATTCTCATTTTTTTTTCACTGTATAGTTTGATATATCCCAAATAACATTCTTATTCAAATCCAATTTCTTTTCTTCTTTCGATGATAAATACATTTCATACGGTCTGAAATAATTCAACACTGTTTTTCAAAATTCACCAACTCATTGAACTGAAACACTCTGCATAACCTTTCAGATCAATAAAAAATGTGGATTATTCAGAAATATATATTTAACAATAATTTATTAACTACATACAAGTTTTAAATCGGGACTTCAGCTTGGCCTCGTATGATACTCTAAATAGTTAAACACTGCGTGCGCTTTGCCCTTTATCACGAAAATAGATCAAGATATGAAAAAATGTTTGTTCAAACAAAATTTGTAAAGAATTCACTCCTTTACAATATTTATGGAAAATATAAATAGCATAAAACCCATGGTCGGTGGTTTAAGCCGTAGTCTGAACGATAGATTTTCACTTGTTATCGTCCAACTCGTGTTAGGAATCACATGTTGAAAGGTAAAACCTCGTTAATCCTTAGCTCGCACCAGTTTCGACTTCTGAGGGTTGTCGTTCGTAGAGGTGCGACAGCTGATTAACGGAAAAACATATTCTAAACAGATAAAACTCATGAGAAACGAGATATTTTCAATAACAATTTCAATGATTTTTTTAAATTTTACCTTGTATGATCTGTAGTCGCGGACACCCTATGAAATGAAGGTTTATACAAGAATTTAGTTGACTATCTCTCATTCCGAGAGATGGACTTGTAATACATCAACAAGCAGCGTTGTTTCGATCTATCAGGTCTCATCAGCTAGACTGAACCACTGAACTTTTCTGAAAAGGACAAGCCTAAAAGTAAAGGCGATGACATTTCCCCCCATGAAGATGTCATTTATAGGATCCACAAAAGACTCAATTCTGCAATATCAAAAATAAACGAAGCTCTCCGATGCGATCAGATGCCAGGCTTTTACATCGATCATCGAAAAATTATTCTCCTTTGTCTTTCACTGCAAGGTAGCTAGATGACCTTGTGATCCAACACAAGACCGCCCTGTTTCGACTCACCGGGTCTGAAAGGGACAAGCCTGAAAGTGGAGGCGATGATATTTCTCCCTACAAAGATGTCATTTATGAGATCGTCAGAAGACTCAATCCTCGAGTATCGTAGATAAATGAGTTTTCTCAAGGCGATCAGTTGCGAAGCCAAGCAATGACATCGATCGCCTTTGTCTTTCACAATAGATTTCACTACAAAGCAGATAGATGGAATTGCAATTCAATACCAGACAGCGCCGTGTCAAACAACCTGGTCTCATCACTAGTGTTTGGCTGAATTACTGAACTATCTCGAATACCAGATATGAACGAGGCTCCCCAAGGCGATTAGTTTCAAAGCCAAACCAACCAGTCCAGAGAATCTTTTCTATTAAAATTGGTTTTCAGGATGGCATGAACGTAGGTGACATCAAAAGAAGACAAAAAATGAACTTCCAGAGATAAGAAACCGAATTGTCAAAAGATAGACATTGGAAATGTCTTCATAAAAACCAAGAATTTCAGACAAAAAAAAGTAACAGCAACTTTTCAGAAATACAAATTTCCGAAAAACATGCTGTAATTCAGAAATGATGGCAGATATCGATATGCGGTTTCAACCATTGAGTATACAATAGTTTATTCAAGCACAAACTGCCAGTTTATGAAGCTATTGTATAGCGAAACACGTGTCGCGGCTTTTATGAAACCCTTTTATAGTGAAAATTATATAATAAACTGTATTGATTTTTTTTAACTAATTAATTGACAACACCCTTATTAGAGATCCTGTTTCAACAATACAATAAAATGCAAATAAAATCATTACAGATTTGAAATATTCTAAAATGATATTAGAAGATAAAGCAGAAATCTACATGATTTGTAATTCTATATCACCCAAATATTATGGACTCCATAAAATACATGAACCTGATATGAAACTGAGGCCAATTATCTCTTCCAGTGATGCTCCAAATAACAAAATTGCTCAAATGGTCAGTAAAATACTCACTGATGCTTAAAATTATGAAAATGAAATCTCCATTGAGGATTCTTTCCATTTTTCCAATTGTATGAATGAAAAATCATTACGTCCACGTTATTAGCCTTGATATGATTCCACTTTTCAGCAATATAGCAATATAGATGGAATGATATAAATAGAAAATATTCAATGAACCAAAAAAAAATTAACTCAAGTTATTTTTCTATCGAAGGTGAATCTGTTTAAAAAAAAATCTGTTTTTCCGTTAATCCGTTAATACTATAAACAAATTCTTGGTACACCAATGGGAGCTACTTTTTCTTCAATTATAGCTCAATACGTGATGAACGATCTGTTTGAAAACATCCTTCCTAAACTGAGTTTTAAAATTCCTTTTTTAAAAATACGTTGACGATGTCATTTGTGCAATACCTTATGACAAATCTCATGAGATTCTTGATGTTGTCAATAAATATGATAAAAATTGTATTTCACTGTTGGAATAGAAAAAAATCATACCCTTCCATTTCTTGATACAAAAGATATCCGTAAAACTGATAAGTCGTTGATTAGTGATTGGTATGTCAAACCTACTATTTTAGGAATATATATCAATTACTATTCTCTTCATAAAAAATCAGTTACAATCAATTCAATACTCTCTTTAGAAAAAAAATAAGAACACCCTTCCCTCAAGCGAACAAATCTCAGAATTCTTGGAGACATTTTGATCGAAAATTCTCATATCAAAAACTTCTCAATAAAATAACTTTCAATGATGGCAGTTATTCAAATTTTGATGTAATCAATGAAAATGTATGTAATGATAGTTCAACTAGCAATTTTTTAAAGATCTATACCTGATCTTGGAAAGTCATCTTCAAATATCATAAAACTTTTTCGTAATGAACAAAATATCAAAATATGCCAAGAAATATTGAAACTATAAAGAATTTGAATACTAAATTGAAAGATAAAATGGACTTCCATCGTCTAATATAATGTAAGTTGATTCGAAATCCCTGAAAAAATTAAAAGATTAACCAAAAATAACAATTTTATTAAAACAAAAAACTGAAATTAAAAGGAAATCACATACAAGCTACAACCAGAAAATAAAAAATTGAAGTATTAATAAAAGCTAAAAATTAAAAAATATTAACAACAATGAAAAATAAAAATAAAAATTAAAAGATTCCAAACCAAGTTACGTCACGATGTTTTGATTGTTAGTATCCACAATCGTCTTCGGTT
>WOGO01004123.1:0-13576 GCA_015342085.1 Leptinotarsa defecta | reverse complement strand
CATTTATTTATATTTATATAGTTATTTATTGTTATTTTTATTATTGACATGTCTAATATCATAATGATTTGAAAGATGAATAAATACAACAACAACAACTCTATGGAGCAATGTCCTCGTATGTATACAAGAACAACCAAAAAGGCCATAGTTTCTCATTTGGGTGTCCTATTCCAATGTGAGTTAGATTTTTGGGTTGATGGAGTCTAGATATGATTCGTGCAATTTCCCTTCACCAATCTGCCATACCAACTGACTTTTTTATTCGTTTTTATTCCTGTTAGTTTTGTACACCAAATGCTTCTTCGTCGCTTGGAGTGTTTTTCACTAGATTGAACTGTTACTATTTTACGGTATTCAAAACAGATCCTATCTCTTTCTATCCATGCGAAAATTGCGCATGAATAGATAGAGCAAAAATAAATTCGATGTAATCCCGTATACACTGCTGTCTATGTTGAATCTGTTCTGCATTAGCGAGAAGTAATACCACGAAACATGTCAGTTGGTAATCGCTCCCTTAATTTCATTAAAATCTTGCTGATTGATGAACGAAACGTATCTGATAGAATTCATTCTGTTAGAAAACTTGCAGAAATGTCTAGTAGATGAGTTTTCAACATAGTACACAAGAAATGACATTGCCATGGAAAATTTTTCATGGAAAAAACGAAAAAAATCAAATCGAGTTTCATAGGTATTCCATAGAAATGTAATTTTTTCAAAACCAACTAAAAATAAGAAATACCACGGATAATTTGAAAAAACTGTTTTCATAAAGCGTCTTTCAGGATAAAACTTCCTGAAATATTTCTATTGAAATAAATTGCAGCAAATCCAGAACGAAAATGGTAAAATTGTTCACCAGATTTTGTGAAAAACAAATGATTTTTGTAGGAAAAAAAATCAAAACCCATAAAGCCTGTGTTTTTAATTTTCTAGGAGAATTTAAGGTAATGTGGGAAATAGTTTTCACAAAAGTTGTAGACCGTTAGATTATCTATAACTTTTATATCAGGCATTTTTCAGTAAGCACCAGGTCCAGTTTCAGTGGAAATAATGAAAACCCATTTTTCACCCTTTAAATTCACCCCATTTCGTTTTCTGCATCTTGGATTGACTGTAATTAATTTTTCTGTATGCGACTAACATTTTCTGCCATATAATTGTTGATCCTCGGACCATTTTCCAAAATGACATTTGAAAGCAGCCTACATCACTCCATTCAAACTTGAATGGTATAGTGTAGTTCTCAAGTAATTGAAACCCATTATTTTTCGAAAATTCAGAGAATAAGGTACTCTGGAGTCTAGAACTATCATTTGAATCATCATATGCAGAGACTTGGACTGTCGGCAGACAGTGTGTGTCGCCTCTGTTTGGAAAATGATGAAAGAGCAGAGCATATACTTTGTGCCTGCTCCGCTGGCGAGCTAATCAGGTTCTTTGAGTTCGGCAGATCCGTACTCTCATCATCTGACCCGAAAGACCACTCACCATATAAACTAATCGGCTTCGTTAAGAAGCTGGGTTCATTTGGCCGAGTGTGAATAGATGTGAGTCACAATAAACCCTTGTGGGTTGCGGTGGAGGGTCGAATAGACCCACTCACTTCAGACCTACCTACCTACCTACCTACTCTAGAACTAACTTCTTTGAACTGTGGTTATTCTGGCTGGTACTCCAAATCTAGCAATCCATTCATTATATAGATAGTCACTTTTTTATCACGTATGGCTTCTATAGGAAATGCTTATATCCATCTAAAGAGTCGATCTATGCATGTTAAGCGATAGGAGAAACCATTTGAGGGTGGCAAAGGTCCAACGATATCAATATTGATGTGCTCAAACCTTGAATTTGGCATATTGTACTTGCCGACAGGACTGACAAGATATTTATTCACTTTGCGTTTTTGATACAGGGATACAGTTTCGAACCCATTCTCGAAGAACTTCAATTTCATGCCAAATACATTTACTTTTTATGATTCATAGTTGATTTGATACCACTTCGTTAGTGTCGATGTCGAACTGACGTAAGATTTTTGTAGCTTGATCTTTTTTGAGTTGTTGCAGGAGTTCAACCATGGTTTTAACAATGGTAGTATTCTTTTTTGGGGTCAACAAGTTTAGTGAGCAAATAACTACTAATCATCATGATGATGAGATACCACACTCTCAACTACACACAATCATAACAGTAGAAATGTATGATATTACTTACGTGTTTACTGAACACTTTTTTTCTAGAAATGGGGCGCAACTTGCTGTACATGATCCTAATCCTCACACCAGTTGGGTTCGAGGGTCTCAAGAAGTGAATGAAAATTTCTATTCCATGCATATAATTCAAATTCACGGGTTTATCACAACCCTCCTGTGAGTCACAACAAAGTCGCCTCATCAATTTAAAAAATGACTTTCACCCTGTACAAACAATCCAGCATTCTCCCCCGTTAAATAACTAAATTATTCACATCTAATTTACTGATGAGGACATTTAAATACCCTTCATTCTCTTGCTGTCTGCAACTCATCTCAATTCCCTCCCTCTCCCACCCCCTTTCGTCCGAGGGGAAAGATACTTTAACCCTCCCTTTTACAGTTCGCCGGCGGAATTTACATAAAGTGATTATTGCTCAATTCATTGTTTTGTATATTACAAACCATCATCACTTCCTTTGATGCATCTTCATCAAGAGAAGATCCTTTGTCGGTTCATTTGATTTTCCTTCGTCCGCGTAATGCGCAAATCTTACGGCTTGAAGTGTCTGAGAAATTTGACACTGTCGGCGTGGAGGTTTTTCGTTTGGCGGCATCGTTATGGTGATGAAGGGAGAGATTGGAATCGTGTTTTCAGATAGGATTCTGTGTAATCAAAGGACTTGGTGAATATTCAGATCCGGATATATTTTGTTTGTGTAGGTCGTTGTTGAAAAAAATAAAAATGTTTCTAGTTTTTAAAATGATAAACAACATCGTAATGACGTGTCCATAATTATTATTTGTTTTTGGGGGATGATGAGTCTCTGATTTCAGCGTTGTCTGAAAATAACAAACCGAATGATATTTTCGTCTCGTGAAGAATAAGATGGAAATTTTGAGTGAGATGAATAGCATCAAAAAAAGGAACGCATGTATTAATAATAATGAAACTAATAATGTTTATTCACCACATTGATCACATGCATATAACAGAATCAATAAATAAACGTAGGCATTACAGAAGCAACATTTTCGAAAAAATGTTCCTTGTGCGTGATATTTCCAAATTCTAAACTATAACTAAACAAAAAAATATGTATGTGAAAGTATTCTATCATTCTATTATATTATTCGGTGTGAGAAAAACTCTCATTTTTCAGAGTTTATTATGGACTGCTAATTCTTCAATCAAGTTTGTACAGCATGCTTTCAATATTCGTAACAGTTTAGTTAAGACCATGAATGTTCCACGATGCAGACTCACGCATAATCAAAAATGTATAACCTATCTGAGCGCATCACAGGCAGATCTTTCCCTCCCTCTTCTCGTCCTCTATGTTCTTCTTACTATCTCTTCCTTTCTACACTCTGTTCACTTTGTTTGGTTATACAGAAAAAGATATACTTTTTAGTTTGCTGGCTACAATACAAGCTTGCTTAGGTAGCCGTAAATATCATTAGAATTGTATAATCTCTACATTTCATGTATCTTTATTCATTTATTTTATTTTATTTTATTTTTTATCCTTTTGTCATAGACGACTATGTATTTTGTCTTATTACTGAATTAAATAAATTCACTTTTTTATTTACTTGCTATACAATGGATAGATATAAACTGATAACTATAATGAATTGAATACAATACAATGAATAGATATAAACTGATGAAAATAAATTAACATATTGAATTGAAACTATATACATACTATGAAGCACATAAGGACATAATGAGATTGAAATTAAGTTCTTTTCATTGAGTTCGTTCTACAGGGGGTTTCATTTTTTAGAAAGTGTGCTGATTAATAATTTGATGAAATAGAGTTCGATCAGAATTTCTGAGCCAATTTTTCAATTCTTTCTTGAATTTGGATTCATTTTGTTTATTAACGAGTTGTATTTTTTCCGGTACATTACTCCAGATCTTTGGGCCTACATAATTACAGTATCTTTGGCCTACCAATTTTTGGCATCTAGGAGCAAAAAACGTATTTTCTTTTCTACGGGTATTATACATGTGTTCCACTGTTTTTATTTTTATTTTGCACTCAACGACTTTCAGAATAATCTTCTGGCAGTATTGATTAAACCAAACCATAATATACAGTAGTCATATAGGGAAGTTCAAGCCATTGTTTGAATAGTTTGAAGAGAAACAAAAATCCTCGTAATTTTTGAGTTAGATATAATACGTGTGAATCCCATTTCATGTGTCGATTGATCATTAGGCCAAGGTTTTTGATTAAGGTACTTTCTGGAATCGATGAGTTTTGATTGATAATTAATGGTAGAGAGAGAGATAGAATATACTTTATTGTCATAAGATTGATCTTGTGGACAAAATTTCACTTAATCTATAATGCAATTATATGTAAAAACAAAATATAGAAGAAGTCCCAGTTTTTTCTAGGAATGATTCGGTCAGTCTATCCTAGGAGTACCCTACCTGACCTAGAGATGGCGTTAGTTGTTTGAAAAATAAATTTGTATTAGTAAGTACACAATATATAAACCATATGTTTCGAGTTCAAAGACGCTGCGTTGTTTAGTATTTGTATGGCAGTCATCAATAGCGAACGTTTTCGGTGAATTTGTAAAAATGTAGAAAATTGGTCATCGTTATGTTTACAAAATCTGTTTAAAATCTGTGGTATTGTACCACAATACTACACCACACACGTGTAAGGAATGAAAGTATTGTGGTAGAATACTTCAATTTGAAAAGCCTCAGCTCAACCGATATAAAATCTGAGCTGGATTTCACTCTGGGTGAGTCTGCTCCTTCGTTCACAACAGTAAAATATTGGGTAGCAGAATTTGAACGAGGCCATACAGGCTGTCAAACCAGCATCACTATGGTCGACCAAATGAGGTGAAGACTCCAGGAACGGTGGAGAAAATCCAAAAAGCGGTTCTGAATTATCGTCGACTGAAAGTGCGCGAGCTAGCACTCTCAGTAGGCATTTCAGAAGGTGCGGTGCATCGTATATAATCTGAGAATTTGGACATGACATGCTGTGTGTGAGGTGGGTGCCGCGTTTGCTCACACTCGAGCAGAAAGAGTGTTGTGAAGATATTTCAATTGAGTGTTTCATCTGCATCATGACATATGTCATCTGCATCATGGCATATGTTTTTTGGAATGCGCGTGGGATAATTTTCATTGACTATTTTAAAAAAAGTAAAACTATCAACGATGTCAACAGAAACTTTTGCCAGCCAATTTTGCACCACTTGAAGATGGATGTAATTGAGTAGATGAACATAACACGAGCATAAATCCCAGTGACGTGGTGCTAATTGAAAGAAGTTTATCGATATGAGAATCGAACCCAAGACGACGCGTCGGCGTGGTACACTTTGTCCTTAGCCTTGACAGCAACGTAGAATATTGGAAATAATTGCTAATTGTTGATATTTATAGCGGTTGTTTTGTCGGGACCGAAATTGACTCATTCATCATACTTGACCATTAACCGCATTTTTTTCCGTAGAATGTTAGGGAAATTGTGAAGTCATTATCATGTAAAAGATAGGGAAATATCCTTAGATTTGGAGAATTGATGTTTCATATTAAGGTGTGTGATTGTGAGAGTGAGAGAGACTCGTGTGACGTAATCAATGAAAAGAGAGATGGTATCGAGGTTATACGTCGCTAGCGCAAGAAGGTATTGCCGGTTGTAAAATTAATCGTTGGTTATGGAGTGATGTAGCGTTGCCGGTATCAAAATTAGGAATAAACGGTTAGGAATACGAGAAGTTACGTATTGTGGAGTTAACGTTCGAATGTGGGAGCAACGCAGTTGAATCAATGAGCGATAAGGTATGTATTCAAACACCTTGCCTCACGGATCTTGCCATGGATAACAATATATCAAATGTAAATATCCAAATTGTCCAAAATGTGAAAAATGTTTTCGAAATCATCGAATAGTTTCCTCAGTTCCCCTTTAATTCAATTACCCAGTCATTTTGTATGAAACTCAAACACTGTATTACTGCGAGAATCATTTCATATCAAATCTCCATTTACTCCCAACATAATCAAAAGTTTTCGTACCCTGAGGCATCGCTGCTCATCTCCCATACAAAAATTACATCCCCTATCTGTCTATTCAAAATTGCCTCGAGTGCAAATTCAATTAAGTAATGAGAAGAGTCATCTGGGTAAAATGGAAACGTAAGTACAGTGTTCAGTTTAATAGGGATTCTCTGATGAAGATCTGGGAGACAAAACGAAAATTCAAACCAACGTTATAATACACTCTACGTTGAACGGGCAACTTTTCGATTAAATTCAATTTCAACTTCCTTATTTTATCGTTTCTGAGAAAATTCTTGGTACAGTAATTATTTCTATACGAATCTTGTTACTGCTCACTATGAGTTTATTCCAAGACTGTCGTTGGTTATTGAGATGAACTTTCTTTTTATACTTCACAGTGAGATATCCCATGAAAGATATTACGCTTGCTTCGAGCAAAATTGAGAATGTAGTAACATTTCTTCCACTATGAAATAAAATATATTTTTTGTAGAGATTTGATGGTCATCAGCAAGAATGTCTACATTAAAAACCTGTTTCTCCCTCAACCAGCTGCGTAATAGTGGACGATTCTGAAACTAATTGCGACGAGCTCGTTATCAAAAGAGTAATTAGTTCAGAACAGTCGTTGAACCAGAGGCATAAGAAGATTCAAGCATAAACGATGGTGTATAATTGATTCACAATTGTCAATTGTCATAAATGTCCTAAGCAGAGAACATGGAGAATTATAGAAACAATTGGAAAAACAAGAAAGGAAAATGAAGGGATTTCAAGAAGAAATGGGAATTTTCGGAACAGCAGCACTGAAGAAGCAAGAAATGAATGGGAAAGAAAAAAACCAATACAAATTGCTGAACTATGTTCATCTATAGAAGGGGAGTGGGAATGAATCGAGAGGAGCAGGAGAAACAGTGAGTTTAGCAGTGGATCAAAGTGAAGAGGAATCAAACTGCTTCTAAATGGAGGCAACGGGTTATGAAAGAGGTGAACAAGAATTAGAAATTGAATGAACATATACATATTGAAAAACTACTTTTAGCATGCCCATATGGTCTGCAAACACTAGTTCCTCTTGAATACCGGCTTCAACCTCGATAGGCATCAGCCAGCAAGAGTACTGGAAAAATCTATAACTCCTCACTTCCAATGGAAAGTCACTGTGAACCATATACTCAACAGCAAAACTTAAGTTCTAACCTGCAGATTTACTCTTCAAAATTTTGATGGGTTCGGTAGAGAATGTCATAAAATCTAAAAATCAGAAATGTCGTAAATCTAACACATTTGCATTTTATGACTTTGTCATCCAACGCTGGCTCTAATTTTGCAACGTGGTCATCTTCACGAGGCAAACACTGGATTTCACTTACATTGAGGAGTGAAGATAATCATTGACGAATATTTACGTCCTTTCCTGTGAATTGAAATATCGAGACACCTACGTGTATATGATGAATATTAAAATAGTAGGCAACTGATTTGTATATAATGTGAACAACAGCGGTCTCAAGATAGAGTTCAGAGGTACGCCAACATCTTTGTAAAACAATAAGAATCAAGATTATTTCCTTCAGTGTTCATTTTGATACTCTGTTAACGATTTTGTATTGCGGTACAAACCATTCACATGAGTAAATGTACCATGATACTTGATGAAAATAGTGAAACTCAGTAATACAGACAGTTTACTGAATGATTTTCATTACAAAATGTTTGATGTACAATACGTGTATCGCTTTACAGTGCCTTCTTCAAGTAGGAACGCTCCTACTTCCTCCCACTTGAGTACTGTATTAGTGAGTTTTCCATTCATGATCTTGAAAGGGAGGTTTTGGTTTTCTACTTCTCCATCCTGCCGAAGTCCTTTTGAAATCGATAATAAGAAATCCATAACTCGAATGTTATTGGACATCCTATGGACATCCATTTTATGTTGTCAAATAATGGTCTCTTTATGGACATCCAGTGAATGTCCGTTTGAAGTGCATGTCCATAGAGACTGAAATGGTACCCCTTCAGGATTTTCAGTGGATATTCTGTTGGAAAATGAAATTCCTGAGAAGATTTTTTCAAGTGAATATATTATACAGCGATTTGAATCCATTACATGCTATTACTTATTATTTTTTGTGTATTGAACCTCCCACAGTCTGAAAAATCAACAAATTTAGATGTAATGAAAGGCAAACCTACCTACAGTGGAATATTCAATAGTTTGTGAAGCATACTATTGAATGCAGCAACTTTATGCTGGCAAGGGTGCGTGGAGGAATTATATATGATAATGTCCGTGTAAGATGGTTTGTGGAAAATTGCAAAATCATGTTTATTGTTATTTTTCGTAAGTCAAGGTAATTTATTGAATTATTTACTTCCCGAGAGACGAGACTGGCTTGAACATTTAAAGTTCATTTCTTTAGATGTATTTGCCTAATGGCCTGGACAAATGAAACCGTTACTTTAACAAGTTTTCAAAAACTGTCATGTGTTCTGCTCATTTCTCTATCATTCATTATCGTGAAAAAGCAATATAACCATTGTTGATCTTCATATACCTTCTACCCTCCATCATAGAATATTTACAAATGTAATCGGAAAAGGGTGTTAATTTTAAAAATAACATTTTTCTACTTGTGCACACCACCCCAGAAAATGGCCGTGTTTTGCGGATTCCGTTATCCTTCTCAACGTCCGTAATAATTACCGTCGTAATTTCAGGTCCCCCCGGCCCTCCTGGCCCGCCAGGAGCTCCCGGAAAACGAGGACGAAAAGGAAAAAAAGGCGAAGGCGGTGAGAAAGGCCCTCAGGTAAGTTCAACTTTTCGGTAATTAGAAGGAAGTCTCTTAGATCCGGTACCGGTGCTCGAAATATCCGCTCTCCACTTCAAGATGATGCTGTTATAGTCGAAGGGACGGATTCGTTCCACGACGTTGCCCCGGTATTCAATTCCAGGAAAGATGACTTTCATTTGAATATAATCAGTCGTTGATCAGCTCTTCAAAATAGTTCATACGATCAAACAAACACCAATTCCTCGTCAGAAAAATCTGCTACTTGTAGAGATTTAAATTAATAAACGTTTTTTCTTGTTATTCTGACTGCGAGTTACAGAAACTACTAGTTCTAATAATTTCTCATAAATTGCTCATATATGTTGATCACCAACATAACTTCATATCATCCGATCAAATAAATCGTTCACGATTTCAATTTTGTGTTTAACCAACTGGAGTTAATTGACATATCAAAGGAATCAGACCTTATATGGTGTTTTTAACTGATTGAGTTTTTTCACCTGGTTCACGATACCCATCAATTAATGCTCGGCAACCGTATTCGGTAAAACATCAAGAAGAGCGTATATTTCAAAGCACCTCACCAGTTATGTAGGTACTTGTTAATTTATGTTTGCACATTCCACACTGATTTTGTTTTTTTATGTTCCCCCAGGGGTCCCCAGGCACACCGGGCAAGAACGGCTTTCCGGTATAAATTTTGTTATTTTTTTAATAGCGCTCATTATTCATATCTAGATTTATCACCGTTCAGATTTCGCTAATTTTTTTCTAATATTAATTGGTGATAATTGTTTAGAAAGTAGCGATTCAGATACTAACAACTAAAGAATCGAACCGAACAGGTGATTATGTGTCTGAATTGTAATATACAGGGTGACGAAATGCTTATAATCTGACCTAGCGTTAGAAAGATATATGTTCTAAAACCACGTCTTTCTTGTATTGATCCAGAGTTTAAACGAATATAGCTGATGCCATCAGCTTTGCCAATTATGAAATAATTATTTTAGCAAAATTACTAAAAATATTTTAAGGAAGTTGAAACAATGTTTCACAATACAATACTGCTTCAATTTTCATCGATTTACTTCTATCAATATTCGCCTGAAATTTATAGCATTGGAGTTAGTGATGTAGATAAATATGTCCGAAAAGAATTGAATAAATTTGATTTTTGGTGAAGTTGCCAATGGTTCTATCAATAATTTAACAGTTTTTCTTCAATTTGGTGGATAATTAACACTTTTTGTAGGTTAAATGAAATGAATAATATTTTACGGAGCATACTAAAAGAAACGAAGTAATTATAATAAAGATACTCAATATTACCCGCCATGTCAACGAAATCTTGAGTCAATAATATCGATAGAAAATTTCAATGCTTTTAGATGGATTAGGAAAAAATCAAAATGAGATCGAGTGGCACTTCATTTTAGAGATCATTTAGAGATAGAGAACTGTTATAAGGCCTAGGTAACATTGGTAATATAATTTTGATTGTCAAGTTGGCGGGAATTCCGTCGAAATGTTGAAGAAAACCAATAGTCGACATTTCGAAACTTTATTGTTTCATCTTCACGACTCTGAAGTATATAAAAAGACGTACATATTAAAATGGGATTCTGAAATGTAGTTTTGTTGAAAACAAAATAGATTATGCAAAATAACAATCGTTAAAAAATAATAGAACGCTTCGAACACGTTACAGAAAACAACGTTGATGAGTATTTGCATTTAGGGCGGCTTTCCGAGTTCACAAAGGGTGAAGTCAATAAATTCGACATAAAATATATGATATTGGATTTCAGATCCTTTGGTGTTTTTGTTTTTGATCTCGTAAAAAAATGACTATCAACTGTGTTTTCACATTTCATACTGATTTTGGAATTCTCATTCTCTAGAATCTTACATAGTTGCGGTGTCATAGTTGGTAATACACTAAATCATAGTTTTCCTATGCCTGAAACAATAAATTACGTCTTTAAAATTATATTCTCCAGACTCATTTGCAGAAAGGTACAATTTGAACCTTATCATGTTTCTACGCTTTACTTTATAGGACTTCAGTTTCATCTAATGAGAAAATAATAATAGTGTTCGTAGAACGTAAATTTCCACGGCAGGAGATAACTGTGAGAAAGTTATTACTCGGGTTTTTTTGTCGTCATCTGCAGGTTATGTTTGACGTTTTATCTACTACTGCGGTAGACACTAGTAAAGGTGGTACGGGTACCTACACTTCTTTTTGTGGTTCCAATGTAGGTTCACGTGGTCCGACCCGCAGCTACAAGGAATTTGGCATATCCTGGGTATTTCTGAAGGTTCTCTGAGGTCTTTAGCTGACCTTAGACTTTGTCTGATGGTTTTTGATCAATATAACAATGTTTGGTTACAATAACAATGTTCAAGAATATGTAATATTGAGGAAAATGTATGTATATTTTGAGAATTGTGTTTTGATATTTGTTTTTCTCTTTCTTTGAACATCATCTAAATCGAATATATGTGTCCAATAGTTTTTTTTCTGTTTTCATTCTATTTTTCAGAGATACTCGCAGAATTAGATACATTGGTTGGGTTTATATGATTTTAGTAGTTATATCCAGAAGTGTTAACTGAACGAACTCCTCTATGAGGTATCACAGACACCAATTTCCGGTTTGAAATTTGAGAGTTTTTCCCATTAGATAAATGGTTTGATGGAAATGCGAAATTATTTTTGAACGTGGCCCCTCCATTATGAAATTACATTTTCTCACCTAACCTAACCGAGCGATAATATTCAGTGTAGATGTCCTCACCGTGTTTGCAATAACAACTTCAACAAATTTTGTAGGTGAATTTTTCCACCCAATTTTTCTTCCGGCTTACTTCAACTTATTGCCTCATCTCACACTCAAAGACACAACTCAACTATAACTCAGTATCGTTCTTGAGTTCACATAAATTTCTCAACTAATTTTGAAAACTGAACGATTGTGAAGTGAATATTTCATGTACCACTAGACATGAAGTACGTTTTCCACCCTCGATATCACCCCCGGCAATAATTTCACACTCGAGTGGAGTGGAAGCACTTAACACCCTCGAAACATTCATAACTGTGACAAATTCGATTGTATACGTTTTGTGGTTATTAGAAGTTGGCGAAGCTGTCACTATTCTGGATGCAGATTATGAGCATTGCGATTTGATTTTTGTGAAAGCTGCGAAATGAAATTTTTATGACACATTTGGATCCATATTTTACAAAAATTGTATGCTGATGAGGAGTTGAAGACTGGATGTTTCCATCCTGAACTCCAATAAATCAATTCATATTCATTCAGATTTTTTGATATCACTCACATGTAGTGTAATTGTCAATTATAGTTGGTAAAGTAGTACTCTAGAATAAAATTTATTCTACCCTAGGCAAACAAATGGCAGACAATATAAATGATACTTCCACTTTCTGATACGTCTCTGAATGTTCCAAATTCTTTTGTTCTTCTCCCTACTGATATATAGAAATGAGATCAAAGAGGCTACGAAAGAGCTGAAAATAATATAAGTTTAGATGAGTTTTGTGTTGAAAAGGATATAAAAATAACAGGTGTCTCCTTGAGAAACACTATAACTAATAGACTTTCACTAGTGTTTTCCTGTTATATGTCATCCGATGGCTTATATAAAACATTCTCAGAGAATTGCATAAACATATTGGAGAAATTTTATAAACCAAATGTTGATATAGTTCTTGCCGGGGACATCAACCTGGATTCATCTGATGTCTCACGTAACTCCCATCTTTTAAAGGATTCCATAAATTTGTTATATAGTTTTGGACTCAGTTCGAAGGTGGAGTGGCCTACCCGATTAAGTGATAACTCCTTCAGTATCATTGACCACATTTTCACTAATATTCCAGAACCAATCATATGTGTTTTGGATAATTATGTCTCAGATCATAGAATTATACTCTCGGAAACTAATCTGATTGAAAAACCAGCTCAATCTCAAAAATGAAGTTTCAAAAGGTCGTACAATTCAAATAAACAAACAAGATTAAACCTGCCAGATTGTTTTAGATAAACTCTCTATTAATGAAGCTTTCAAGAAGTTCTATCATTTATATATCTTTTATTTTAATCAATTTTTTCCGTTAAAGAAATTTCGCGTTCACAATTCAAAAAGTAACTGGGTCTCTAACGAAGTGAGAGCATTTAGCGAAAATTTGAAAAATCTCTTCACTCTAAAAAACACTTATCCAGAATTTATTGGAAAATAAAATAGATTAAAATAGTGACTTCCGATAATCCCACAAAAATGGCTTGGCGGCTGAAATAGTATAACACACTCTTCTGCAACTATGAAAAATATTTCCTTAATACGTGAAAGTGAAGTTATGAATGATCCTCAGAGAATATCCTGCCTTTTTAATGATTTTTTCATCACTACCCCTAAGAAGATAATTGGGGAGATTAAAAATAACAACCCATCCAATAATCACATCAATCATCTTACTAATGTTTATAACTCTA
>WOGO01004122.1:0-13577 GCA_015342085.1 Leptinotarsa defecta | reverse complement strand
CTGTTGTTGTTACCTTGTCTAACTAATCTTAATGAACTGAAGTCTATGGAATGGTTTTGTTGCAAAATATGATGGGCGACTGCTGTAAAATAATAGATGAGCCAAAATTGTTAAATAAATTTAGGTTGGTGTACCTGTATGGGTGGTACGCCTGGATGGTTTACCTGTATAGGATACCTTTATAGCATAAATAGGGTTAGCTCGCATTAGTTTCTAGTTTTAATCTTCTTCTTTGAAGATGATCACTTGGTCATCGAAACACGTGTCGAGGTGTTTAAAATAACGATTTGGTGTTGGGAAAAAACTCCAGTGATATTCGAAATATCTAGGTTTAATCCAGTTCTCAAAGAACAAAATATTGAAATTCAATGTCAGTCAAAAAAAATTTTTTTTTTTTGACTTGTTTTAGTTACAACAACTGAACATCAAACTAAATATAACTATATACAGGGTAAAACAGAGAGTAAACAAATAGTAGTGAATATAAATACTGTATAGTATAGTAGAATCATGGACAATGGAAGTCAGAACTAATGAAACCTGATAATGAATAACAGTCTCTTGGACTGTTGAAAGGAGTGAAAATGAAACACACCTGAGAATAAGTTAGTCATGCAGCCGAAGCATTATAAATTAGATTGGTTAGTGATGGCACCTCGTGCCAGTTTCTCGAAGAGTATTTCTTTAGTGATTTGAAAAAGTCTGTCATCATGAATCTCAACATTTGCTGTCCATAAATACTCTAAATGAACCCGTGAGAAAAACAACCACAATTCTTCAAATATCGTGAGTTCATCAGCCCACAATTTTTTGTCTACATGCATTAACTAGATGTAAAATAATTAAAATGCTTGTCTGAGAAAGCGAGGAGAGATATCTATTCATCAACAAGAAACGTATATGTCTAGGTCTTATTTTCGGTAAATAGCAATTATGAAAGCAACATTGTATTGAAAGCTAATTGATTTTTGGCATCGAGTGATTCTTTCATCATAAATTACGATCGAACTAGCCGCCGAAGGTTGCTGTGAAATGCGGCAAGAATACGAAGACCCGTTCAAGGTCACCCGGAAACGCAATCGGTGGACACCGCATTGAAGAGGTCATGACGCCCTCTTCGAATCAGGTGTAAGCAGTGTTGTCGATATGAAGAAATGTTAAGGAAAAAGTATTTTTTCACGCAAACAATGAGGTGACTTTTCTAACTTCGGGTAGATATAAACCAATTACCTAAAATGGTGATTCTCGAAAATCAAAGCAAGCTGATATCCATGAAGTATTCAACTTTGAATAGATAGGAAATGAAGAAAGATTTAAAGCTGAAATCAGAAGGTTCCTGAAAATTCAACAGAATGCGATATACATCAGAAATTTCTGGTAGAAATTTACGGGGAATTTTCTCGTGAAAAAGGTGCATAAGAAGGAATAAAATGGGCTATTTGGTGAAACCTTTGTCACTATTTAGAGTTTTCATGCCACAATTTATATCTAGTATCATGTAACGATATCAACAATTTCGGAGAGTTATGATTCATTCTATGACCGTTCTCTAAGACGTTTTGAGCGATACTGAAATTTTCTAGTCTTCGAAATCAAAGTTTGTAACAAACTTTGATGACTCACTTAGTCTGACCGATATATTTTGTGTCACAGTCCTCATAGCTCATTTAATATATGATCGACTTTCCATTTTTCGAAATTTTGTTTTTAGGGGTTACCTTATATTTGTTCAAATGAGTAACGAGTTCTGATGATCAATTTCACGTTCGACTTTTTAAAAATATGATCTACTCCAATAGTGTATCTTGGTTCATACGAATGAACAATAAACTTTGAATCTCCCTAAATATACGTTCCCTAATTAAGTTATCTACAATATTCAAGAATTACCCGTTGCTTTCAGCTATGTCCCTGATAACATTTTTCCCAATATCACATCTTTTTACTTGAGGAGAACGTAATAAGCTTGTGGACAAAAGAGTTTTTTCCTGCTATTTCAGGTTCTGGTATTTTTTCAATTGACATCAAATTCTCAACCCTGATTAATTCTAATCACTGAGATATTCGTGAATGGTAACTCCCCATTGTTTTCAACTTCATACGCAGAATAAATATTTGAGATTCTGTTTTCAAGAGTTGAAACAAAAACCTTCATCTCTAAGTTCCATATAAAAAAGTGCTAATACATCGCCTACATTGGCTTTTAGTCATGAAATTTTCCTTCCACTTGCTATCAGCATATCCAGCATATGCGATCTCGGCCTATATTCATCGACATAACGCGGCCCTGAGAGTGCTATATCACCATATATGGCACTCTTACAGTATTGACGACACATCGGTGTTGCTCTACGCTCCGGGAAATATTTAATCCGTTGTATCGTTGTGATATTCGTTCTCCACCATCTGGCTCATAAGCCTGATGTAGTCCTTTTTGACCACCAGACCAAGACGTGGAGTTTTCAGCTCCCGGCGAGACGAATATCGTCCGAAAAGAGAAGAAGAACTGAATAAAACATCGAGATTTTCTGTTTAAAATCCGCAGACTCTATCCAGACCACTCTGTCAAGATAGTTGTTCTGATTATTAGAGTCCTTGTTCGAAAGATGCCCTCTCTACTCTCGAATCTTAGCTGGACAGATGAAAAACTGTCATACTTGGAGCACTTGCCCCACGGTGTGGGGAGTGGTCGTTGGTTGATGATGCTGGCGCGCCCTTCCGAATGTATCGGGGCTTCGGAGGATAGGGCCTCACCAGCGCATACTACGATAATATTAATGGTAATGATAAAGATGATTTTTATCAATAATCAATTGTACATCAATTTAATATATAGAGAAAACGCCAGATCCTTTAGTGAAAAGAGAAACAAATTGAATATGTGCACTCATGTCTGATGGAATAACTTCAATGTCTTCTCAAGCACATGTTGAAAAATCATGAAAAAAAGAAACCGGCTAGCGAGGAAAACATTTCGAAATCATCTCAAAGATTTTCCTTGAATTGCAAAACTTTATGTTGTTCTTCAAAACTGATTGAAAATACACTAATAACTGGAAATACTGGTGTGTAGTCAGATGACTCCAGTAAATAGTTTACAGGAAATATGTAAATTTTCTATTCCCAGTCATGATCACTTCAGGTAATCCGAGTAAAGCCACTGCACATTGCAAACGTTCTGGCTTCTCGAACCTGCCCAAATAATTATCTGGTCACACCGAATAATAAAATTCAATCAAGAGAAATGTGTGAGATTCAATATAGTAGTTCTGTTTTTTGATATAAGGCATTATATAAAACGATAACAATTGCACTATTCGATATATTTGCATTTTTTGCATTCATCACGATTGATCGAATTGTGCTATTTATAAAAATTATTTTTCGTAGTATAACTCTAACAGATCAAATTCATATTACAGTTATGTACGTTAGGAACCAATCAGTTCGTTTTGTTGTTAATTACCATGCATGTACTTATGTAGATACTCATAGATATCCATTTGTAATAACGCTAATTTTGGTATTCGAATAACTTCGTGAAATCTGTCTATAGAGATTCCAACACATACCTGATCTGAGAATTTCCAATTAAATCGGCATGATCACGAAATGTTAAATTTTAGAAATGATTCCAAATAACATAGTTATTAAATTCATGACTCTTAAGTGGGGAGAAGTAAGCTCAATAAAAATACTTGATCTAATTTTTGAGCAATTCCAAAAAAACTATTCTTGACATAGACCTAATTCGCGTTTCCTAATCTTCAAATTATGGTGTTTCTAAGTTTTCGAAAGCATCTAGAATTCGAGTATCATATCGGAATCGAACTCAATGTTTTCAATTTTGTTTGAATTCATGATTGCTGTCGACAGGGTGTTGGATTATACCCGAGTTGTCTGTCACCAATAAAATACGACGTGAATCATTTATGTACTATCATACCCGTCTACAAGTGACAATTAAAACAATGGCTGAAAAGTCCCGGGTCAAAGAAAGAAAACCTGTCTTTTTTTGTTCAAGTTAAGCAATAACCACTTCAATCGAGCGAATTTTTTTTATCGGTGAGCATTTTCTTGAGGTCTGCGAACAGTTGTCACTGGGAGCTATATCTGGAGAATACGGTGGATGTGGGAGCAATTCGAAGTTGTAGCTCTTTTTATTCTGGAGACAGTGTGTTTGATTAGGAAACATCTTGTGAAACTTGAGGTTACCACCCATCACTATACAACTAGTCAGAGCGTGCAAAAAAATTGAAATTACCTATCTCTTGCAACTCTCTGGTCAAGGACTCCTTATTTTACAATGGTGTGAAGACGTATAACCATCTGCCGAGTTACACTAAAGAGATAAATATTGATACCAATCAGTACAGAAAAAGAAATTTTTAGTAGTAGGCCCTATTACAGTTTGACTAAGTTCTATATCGATCATTTTCAACTTAGCATGTTTTATGTGTATGTATGTTTCAACCATTGTTTGTGGTTTTTTATTCAGTGTTTTTATACTTAAGTTTACATTATATCTTATCTATATTTTTATATTCATAGGACAATTACTTATTATTTTATATTCATTCACTAACTTTGTCAACAAGATTTTTTCTTTGGACAATAAAGTATAAAAGAAACTAGCCCATAGGAGAGGTGAGTTTCAAACAAGGTATAGTACATGAACAAGGTATGAACATTTGAACTATATCTAGGTAGGGTGTCATGTATCTCAATCTATATGTAACACTACGTAATTTTTCCACCAAATAATGATAAATTAATACACGAAATTGTTTTTGATCCATTGTTTTGAAAATAATAAAGGTGATGTTACTCTTATCACAATAACTCATAAACTTATGAGTAGAACATCATGAAATTTCAACAGCTTTTTTTTTAAAGTTACTACTAACTGTAGTACTTACGAGTAGATTTCCAGATTAATTGATTAAGTTCCACTATTGTTTGTCAATATTGTTATTATGAAAATTATACGGTATGAACTCTTTCATCAACACAAATAGTTATTTCCACAACTAATAAACGTGGGCGTTTATTACTGCACAGTCATTGAATTCGAAAGGAAATTATTTTTCAGAATACCCCTCTCGATTCAAACAAGATTCAATCAAATGAACGTATGAATATCGATCGATTGCTGCTTTGTTCACTCACTCGAATTGACTGCCGTGTTGGCCGGCGGTTCAAGCCCCAGTTTGAACGATCGATTTTCACTTGCTATCGTCCAGCCCGTGTTTGAAATCACACGTCAAAAAGGTAAGACCTCGTAATCCTTATCTCGCATAAGTTTTAACTTCTGAGGGTTGTCGTTCGTAGGGGTGCAACAGCTTGTTAACGGAAAAACAGATTTTTTTAAACAGACTCACTGACATGAGTCCTTCATCTCATAATGTTGTCCAAAAAAGTGCCGAAACTCAGCTAGAAATATTCCATGATGATAGTGTTCTATGTTAGTAGAATTTTATATCGTAACTTGCATATATTATAATGTTTGCGTTGCGTTTCTATGAATGATATATGTTTAAATTCCATAACGGATGTTTGGAGTACGAACCGAACAGTAAAGAAAAGACGATTTCAGTATAATTAAATGTTTATAATATATGAAAGAAGTTGTTTCGATAGTACTTTTTCTTCGGTGTATTCGTTTATGTGAAAGTATTTATTTCGGGAGGGCTTTTTCTTTCAGTTCGTATTTCAAAGTAACTTGTAAGCTTGATCTACTCAATTTTCAAAAATCTCGTTTTGAATTCAATTGCTTTCTTTCTATCTTCGGAAATTTTTCACATTTTTTGAAGATGAAGAAGTATACTAAAATATTTCAATTTTTAGAGGTCAAAGTTTCAATATGGAATATGAAATATAGTTTGTAAAATACTTAGGAATTTCATGATATCATAATATTGGTTTATTATTTGATTAATATCAATAATAAAAGTCATTCTCCTTCGAAAGATAAGTGGGTTGAAGCAGTATCCACGTTGTCTCGTTTTCATTAATTTGTCGAGTTATATCCGATGCAAAACTGATGACGCCTGTGTATTCTTTTATTGACCGAACTGATGTACATCTGTAGTTTTTGACAATATTATCTATTATCTGAAAATGTTGATACTTCTGTAAAAAAATGATAGAACTTTCGAAACGGAACTTTTTATTCTGTTGAGGAACCTTTTCTTACACCAGAACAAAACTACTGTCTATGGACGCGTGTTTCGCTAACCAAGTTAGCATCATCAGAGGACGACTAAGGCTAATTTTTATATGCATCTAGATAGATCATTAACTTGTCCTCATTATGCATATAAGGCTATGATTCATATAGATTAAATCTGGTGTGTAAAATGTGTTTTCAATAGATTTATTCCACGACAGAGTCTCCAAATTCTACTTATCGTAACTTATGTTATTATATTATACTTAGTTATCATTTCATCAGTTCGGACTTCCATTGTCTAATATGATACAAATTGATTTGAAATTCTCTGACAGAATCTGATGAAATGCACCACGAAACATTGTCAATTATCTTCAAACATACGTAGTTATCATTATATTATATAAAAATGCAAACATTCACCCATCGTTGATTTGGCAACGATGTCTCATCCGATTTTAACGGTCGGCTACTAAAAGGACGTGAGGCTGGAACAATCACGTATTTAGGTGTAACTGGACTTAAATTGAAATTTTGGCAGGGCAGGTCACGTATTGCTGCCATCTCAAGCGTCAGCAGATTTGTAAGATCGTTATCAACATTAACTCATGAGTGTACGATTTCGAACGGAGTTGATGTAATGATATAGAGAATTGAACTTTTCATCTGATTAAAAAAAATGCTTCTTGTTAGATATACAACTTTTCATAATTGACATGGAGTTAACTGAGTGCTATAATTCAATTGTAATGGTTCGGTTTTTGTATAATTTTTTGTAGCTATCTGAAGTTTTAGATTAGTTTTTGTCAATATTTGATGATCTCATAGGATTTAACCTTTTACCACATCGGCCAAACAGAACTAACTACCTTATTTAAAGAGGTTACTAGAAACTTCACAAGCAGGGAGTTATTGTAGGATATACAAACAGTACTTGACTCAAGAAAATCGTTTACTTGAGTCTACGGTTTTCTTCTTTTCCATCAATATTTCGTACAGTCTATAAATATTCTTAATTATATATGGAAACTCAGAAAAATACAAAATTGGAAATAATACTGTGCCGATTAGACAACATCATTTTCAGATATTCCATCAATGTAGAATATTTGATGAAAAAGTTTATTTTCCAAAACAAGCACTATTCTCAAATACCAAGTTGGCTTCTTCAGGAAATGAATTAAAGTATCTTTAGTCTAATAGTTGGTGAAGTTGACTTGTTGGGTTAGCTCATTTGGGGTAGATGGACTTGGAGGTTGGGTTGGATGAGGTTAGGTTGGTGACTTGTTGGGTTATGTCATTTGGGGTAGATGCATTCGACAGTTGGGGTGGTGATTTGTTGGGTTAGGTTCAACGACGAGAAATTTAAGAAAAAATTGTCATTTTTATAAGAGAAATGTTGTAGGTTAGTCTTTAAAAATGTAATTATTTAGTATATCGGAAAAAAACTGATAAAAAAAAACACTTTTCATCTCACAGAAAGTACGTTTTGTTTTCAATAGTAACATTTTAATAAAATTGTTATTTCCATTCGACAATGGAAATGACAACAAAAAACCTCGTTTTTCATCATCAAAAAGTGACTGTTGGTTAGCTCATTTGGGGTAGATGGACTCGAAGTTTGGGTTGGTGATTTGTTGGGTTAGGTTGGTTGAAAAGAAATTAATAAAAAAAACACTTTCCATTGTACAGAAAGTGCGTTTTGTTCTGTTTTCAATAGCAAAATTTTTAATGGAATTGTAATTTCCATTCGACAATAGAAATGACAACAAAAAACCTAGTTTTTCATCATCAGAAAGTGGCTGTGGGTTAACTCATTTGGGGTAGATAGGCTCGGAGGTTGGGGTGGTCATTTGCTGGGTTAGGTTGGACGACAAAAAAAATTTGAGAAAATTGTCGTTTTTTTTGAAAATCGAAATCCCAAATAATCAGATTTTTAAAAACTTACCTATAACATTCTTCCAATGAAAACGACAATTTTTTTTCTTAAATTCCTCGTCTTCGAACCTAACCCAACAAATCACCACCCAACCTCCGACTCTATCTATCCCAAATGAGCTAACCCACAACCACTTTCTGATGACGAAACGTCGAGAAAGGTGTTACAGTTCTGGTTTTTGGTAACAGTGTTCATTTCGAATTAATTTTACGATGGAAGGTCTAGTTCTACCTTTCAATTTATTTTGTGAAGTAAAGTTTAATTGAAGTAGGATATAAGTTCAGACGAAAGCATAACACTATCAAGTTTGAGCGTATCTTGACATGAAGTAATGAGTTTTTTAGAATATACTACAGAAACACAAATCTCATTTTCTATTTTCTATCAACATAATTTTTGAATAAATTTGTTTGTTCATCCTTCGTCCATTGTACTTCAAGACGACCATACAGTTTCACACGCTAGTTGCGGTCTTTTTGTTTTTGTTGCATAACTTTGCCGTTGTTCTCTGATACGGGTGCTTTATTATCTCCATTAGATATTGGACGGGCACACATACAGAGGTTATTGAGTAATTTGTCTTCAAGTACTTGTGATCTAAGATGCAATCAATCAACAAGAGAAATAACTTTAGTATCTTGTTGACTCGACAATGGTTTCCAGATACGCTATCTACTGAAAATACTTGTTGATTTTTGCTTGATTTAATTTTCGCCAGGACGTGAAATATTTTGAAAATACACGTTACAAGTTAGTTCGAATTCCGATACTAACTTCTTTTGTCAGGTGTGTAATGTTTGGCTTACAATTCACTACATGTATCAATGTATTCATGTCGTAGGTACTAACACTTTTGGTACAGTGTCATCCCCAAATTATGCACCATATGGAAAACTTATTTGTTAGAGGTTTGTTAGGGGTTATTCATAATAGAAGTTTGTGCATCCCCTAAAATTAAACCTGCACCAACAAAATACAGAAAAACACACGTAATATACGAGGAGCCTTCAAATACTTGATTTTGAGACAAGAGTAAAGTGCTCTTATTTTGAAAAATCTCGGGAAATGTTATTCAGAAAAGTTATTCGACATTAAAAATCACATCTAGATTTGAAGTCATCGCCATCCAAGCAAATTATTATTTTTTTACCAATTTTTTAATGGGGACTACGAAAAAAAAATTGCTAGAACGATACATAGACAGCATCCTGTATACGACGGTTTATTTCGAAAGCCTGTAATATTACAAATAACACAACTATGCTGTTGACCACGCTCAATTTTTTTGAAGAGTGAAAAGTCTCGTTACTAGTTCTATACTTGCTGTGTTCCACTCTAAGTTCGCACTGGTCACTCTGTTGTTCGGGGTCCATATTTATATTGTTGTAGCAGATATCCGGTCTGCCTTCAAAGTTATTTTTATTCTTTGTTAACACTGAAATCACTCAAAATTAAAATGTATTTTATATTACTGGAGTTTTTTCCCAACACCAAATCGTTATTTTTAATACCTCCACACGTGTTTCGATCACCAAGTGATCATCTTCAAAAGGGAGATTAAACTGGAAACAAACTGGAAACAAAAAGTTTCCACTTTAATCTTTCTCTTGAAGATGATCACTTTGTGATCGAAACACGTGTCGAGGTGTTGAAAATAACGATTTGGTGTTGGAAAAAAACTCCAGTAATATTTATTACTACACCAAAGGTTCCAAAGAGTGCATCATAAATACTGTATTGTAACAAGAATTCAATATTCAATAATATCAAATCACAAAACATCGAAATAAAATAGGCATTTCGGAACAAACTCGTTGATTTTCTGGAGATTTTCTGGTCCATAATAATTCTCCAAAATGATTTCCAGAGTTTGTTCCAAAATACCTATTTTATTTTGATGTTTTGTAATTGGATATTATTGAATATTAATTTCTTGTTACAATACTGTATAATTTTGAGTAATTTTCGGTGTTATCAAAAAATAAAAATAACTTTGCACAAAAAATTTAGATTAAAATTATTTTACTATTCAAAAAAATTGGTCGTGGTTAACACCATAGTTGTGTAATTTATAATATTCCAGGCTTTCAAAATGAACAATCGTATACAGGATGCTGTCTATTTATCGTTTTGGCGATTTTTTTGTAGTCCCCATTTAACAAAAATGGGTATAAAAATTAAACTTAACTTAGATGGCCATGACTTCAAATCTAGATGTATTTTCCAATGCTGAATAATTTTTCTAAATAACATGTCCCGAAAGTTTTCCAAGTAAGAGTACTTTTCACTTGTCTCAAAATCAAATATTTGAAGACTCCTCGTATATTACGTCTGATTTACTATATTTTGTTAGTGCATGTTTAGTTTTAGGGGATACACAAACTTTTATCAGGAATAACTTTTTGTCGAAAAACCCTTAATAAATAAATTTCCCATATGATGCATATACTTTGGGGATGACACTGTATATGTGACAACACTGATCGATCAGTTATACATATTGTATCATTGTATTTGTTTTGGTTTTCTCAAAGTTGAGTATGCTTTGGTCATTGAGGCAAGCAGTCAGATCTCGAGCAGTGCAGTATATACATCTGCCTTGTATATATTTTATATCTTTGTCCATTGCATATTTGATCACAAAATACAATATCTACTCCTTATATTTTTTTGAAGAAATCAAGGATTCTTTAAAGTCCTCTCCTTCATATATCCAGAGCTATTTATCTTATTTGAACAATGTATATAAACATTTCTCCGGATATACATATCCTGTGTACGGGTATATCAAACTGAAAATGGAACTTTTTTCATATCTTCATCTAGGTATATAGTCCTCAATAATACTGAAAATAGTTTTGTATGTTCTATCATGTGTAGATTAGTCACTTGAGTTTGGATTTCATTCGGTCTGAAAATTAAATCTACATATTGAATCAAAAAACATGAAATGGAGTTCATCACGAAACAAAACATGAAAAACCTATGAAATTGTCATTATCTGATGTTTTTCCATTCAAACTTGGCTTTAATATGTAAACTTGATTCAGATAAAATGCTCTTTCACTTTTCAAATATCTGTGCGAAAGGAGTATATTTTTCATTTGGAACACAAACTGTATAGAAAAAAGTGTTTTTTATATGATCTAATGTTCATATAGAAGTAGTTATTTCTGAAGTGTTTTTAATTTCGTGAAATTCACTGTTTATATGTAAGTAGTTGTTTCGAGAGTCCCTTTTCTTCCACTTTGTGTCTGGAAGTTACTTCTTTGCATGGATTTGGAGAAAAAAGCCAGAACGTTCCGCCCCCAATAATATTTTGAGTTTTTGACTTCAAACACTGGATTTGACTTTATCAAAAATTGAAATGACTTTAAAGTATTCAATCTCTTCTCACCACTGGTCACTGTGATCATAGCAATTGCCATTAAACCTTCCAGAGATGTATTTTTTATAAAATCAATATTTTTAATTAATGTATTGTTTTTGCCAAATTTTCAATATACAATCTCGTCCTTCTTGATTCCACTGAAGGTGATCAAAAGATGCTAAGTTTGACTCCGCGAAGGGCTAAAACTGACTCAACCTTCCACAATTAAAAAAAAATGAATTAATGGAGATGAATAGAGAATATTCGCAAGCTTAACCAACGGTAAACTGGAAAGTTTACATCTGAAGAATATAACCAATGAATTCAATAAATTTCCTAGAGAGATGATCTTACACTGAAAAAATTTATATAAATAACTATTTTGTGAAAAATTTGAAAACTATTTGTCCGTTTTCGAAGTTTGTTTTTCTTTTCAAAATCATCCCGATTGCAAATTTCTAGAGTTTCCCTTCGATAGAGGCCAAAAAAAAGAATATATATCATTCGATAGTCTATTACACACGTAAGACCGATATTTTCAGAGAAATTTGTTTGTTCATGTGTGATGGATGAAAAACTACTGAACTGATTTTGAAAGTTTTTCCACCTATAAAAAATATATTAGAGGAAATAAACATGTTACTGTATTTTATTTTAAAAAATCCCTATCAAAATTGCAATAATATACCAAGAAATATAAAAAGAATACGTGTGAAAGTCAATTATTTGGCGATAGATTCAGGATGTTTAATCTCTCGCACACTTCAGCTTTGATATACTGTGACCACTTTATATTTATTTTTAAAGTAGTTGTTATACATCCATAATTCATTACCGGACGGCGCTGTTCCGATTCGATGCAGATCATATCAATGGTACTAGGTCGGATCAAGCATCAAACGTTCGAACTTTTCTGCCCTCATCAAGGACAACCCTTAGCGATTAGTGACATTAACAAATACCCTTATGAAGACGTTTCGTTCATGTTGAGCTCATGAATTACTGTTTTACTAATTAATTCGACTCACTCTCCATAAGTTCATATTACGTGGTAACTTTATGAGCGATTTTTTCCAAGTTACCTTCATTTCGCTTACGTAAATTCTCTGTTGATTCATTGAATGCAATTTCGACATATCTCGACTTTCCACATAGGTTGTTTGAAAAAAATGATCTTCAAGTTTTCATTTCATATCGTCGTTAACATAGTTTTTAAACTCTAAAAATTGTAATTTATAAAGTGAAACCTCGTTAATTCGTAGCTCGCACGAGTTTAGATATTTGGGGTTTATTATTCGTGAGAGGGCAACAGCTGGTTAAGATAAGAATACATTCTTTGAACACATAGAAAAATAAATGTCACTATCTGAAATAGGTATGTCGGAAAATTTGAAATTTAACATTATCAGAAGATTGTCTATCAAAAAATCACGAAGCAGAAAAAATATCTGAAATTCAATATTTTTCAAATTCATTTATTTAAAATTTTCAAGTTTTTCAAAACTTTCATTTCATTCTACATCTTTTGAACACATGTGTCCACCAACTAATTTATCGTTTTATTTTGAGACAACCGAGAGAAAGATACTTACGTTGGCCTAACTTAACAATTTGTAAAAGTTTGAAAGCGTTAGTCCATGTTTCTCCCTCAGTCAGAAAAAAATAAATATAAATGGAAATTTTGACACTTCTGTTTTCAAATATTTGCAAAGTATGAAGTATGGAACGGTAAATTAATTGGTGAAAAACCGTGGTCAAACGAATCGAATGCAACGTGTCTGAAATTCGACAATTGAAAAAATCAAATCATCATTTTCAGACGTGATCACACGATTTTGAATCAAATGGAAATTACCAGAAAATTACAAATAAACAACTTTTGCACAATTATCATTTTCATATATTTTCTCTAGGTAGTGGATAAACGAAATAATTTCATGAAAAAACATGGACTAACGATGAAGTATCGGATGTGTCAACTAATCACAAAACCTACGTACAGTTTTGCAGAGTGACTAGTGACTAGCCCAATGAGTTAGCCCAACGTAAGTTTCTCTTTCTTGGTTGTCTCGAAATTGAACGGTAAATCAATAGGT
>WOGO01004121.1:0-13578 GCA_015342085.1 Leptinotarsa defecta | reverse complement strand
AAAATTAGGAATAGGATGGGAGCTAGTATGGAGCCCTGGGGGACTCCAGCTTTGGGTGTGAATGGGTTGGAGAGTGTGTTGTGGATTTTGATTTGTATTTATCTGTTTGTGAGGTATGAGGTTATCAACCTGATGAAGTGTGGTGGTAGGTGTATTTGCGTGAGCTTCCAGATCAGGCCTGCGGGGCAGACCTTATCGTATGTCGAGTAGTACCGCTAACGTGCCGAACGAGGAGTTTATGTTTTGTGTGATGTGTGTTTGTAGTTCTATGAGAGCGTTTTGTATTGAGTGTTCGGTCCTGAAGCCGTGTTGGTGTGGTGATATGATGTTGTGTTCTTGTAAATAGTCGGTGAGTCTGTCAGTTAGTAGTCTTTCAAGTAGCTTGCCTTGGCAGTTGAGAAGGCTGATTGGTCGGTAGGATTCGGGATTAGTAGGGTCTTTGTGAGGTTTGGGGATCATTATGGTGTTGGCCTGTTTCCAGGCCTTAGGGAAGTAGGCTAGGGTTATGCATGCGTTTAGGATATCGCTAAGGTATGGTAGGGTGGTATCTGGTAGGTTCCTTAGAGTTCTGCGGTTTATTGTATTCGGGCCTGGGGCTGTGTTTTTTTCGCGTTGGATTGCCTTGAGGATGTCGTCCTCGCTGATAGGGGCTCGGAGTGGGCAGTTTGGGTCAATCGGGATTGGTCCTGGGTATCTGCCTAGGTGTGTGGTGATTTGCTGGTGAATGTTCATGTGTTCGTTGTCGAAGTATGCATTGGTAGGAACGTTGAACGTCGTTTTGAGTGTTTTTCGGAAGGCTTCTGCTTTTTCTGCTGGGTTGGAGATAGCGTTGTCTTTGATCATTAGGTGGCTGGTTGTTCTTTGCTTCTGTCGTGTAAGTATTTTGAATTTATTCCAGAATGCTGAGCCGTTTTTGTAATCCAGTTTGCTCGTTTCTTCTCTCCATCTTTTCTGGCTGAAAAGATTGATGAGTAGGCGTATTCGTGCTTTTTGTCTGTTCCATTCCGTTTTCGTAGCGAGGTCCCTGGTTTGTATGTAGGTCCTGTAGAGTTTTCGTTTGTTTCGGATTAGGTTTACTAGGTAGGGAGGTAGAGGAGTTTGGTCATGTCGTCTCGTTGTTGTTGGCGTGGATGCGTCTTTTGAATTGTGGATGAGTATTTGTATTTTGTCGATGAGTTTGTCCTTGGAATTTTTTGAAGTCGGTGTATTTGTAGTTTTTGTATATGATGTATTCGGGAGTGATTGGAGTTTGGGAGTCTAGGAAGGTTTTGACTAATAGGGGGAGGTGGTCGGATGTGATTGTGTCGCCAGTGAAGGCCTGCTCATCCACCGCCTCCATTAGGTTTTCTGAACATAGGATGTGGTCGATGGCTGAGGCTCCCTAATGACTCAGAAACGTCGGGTCTGGGCATGGGATTCTGTATAGGTTAAGCTCTAGGAGGTATTTGGTGAGTAGTCTTCCGTTCGTATTGGTGTTGATGTCTCCAAATTGAGTATGTCTTGCGTTGAGGTCGCCTATTAGGAAAGATTTAGGGAGGGATGAGGTGTATTCCATGATTTCTCTAGGAAGAGTTTGGTGGTAATGGTTGTAGAGTGTGATTATGGTTATGGTGTTGTTGTTTATGTATAGATCGATTGGTTTAGGTAGGTCACTATTCACTTTCACTTGTTTGGCTTCAACCGTTGCAGGTCGAGATCTAACACTGAACTGACTCGCAGTTGTGCCACTAGCCTTTTTATATGCAATTATTACTGTCATCTCGAGGTGATCGGAATACACTAGCTAGAACCAGAACCTTATAGAACCAACGCGGTAATTCCAAATATTTAATTACGCCTAATGCCACCTAGCGGGTAGCTGAAAAAGATAGTACATAGTACCACTACTCGCCACTAGATGTCGTTAAGTGTCACAATACACAATAATAATTGAAATGCAAAAAAAGCGTAAGTTTGCTTAGGTTACGCACTTTGCGACTATCCTAGTCTAGAAATATAGTTAAGGGCAGAAATTGGACCTTGGAACAAACTGAAAAAATCATTATGGCCCGAAGGCTTCAAAGTTTGGACACCCCTGGTATGAACCCTGAGAAGATTCGGGCAGTTCTGTTCACCCGGAATATGGTATACCCGAAAGGAAAGGTCATCTTCAACGGACAAGATATTCCGTGGACCAACGAAGCTAGATACTTGTGGGGTCAACCTAGACAAAAGATTAATGTTCAGGTCTCACGTACGACAGAGAATAGGAATTCCGACAAAACCTATTACCAATAATAGGTTGAAGAAACAACATAGAATTGAAAGTGAAACTGCTGATGATAAAGACTGTAATATTACCGATAATCCTGTATGTCTGACGATTGTGGATAATAACAATCGAAACGTCGCGAGGTAACTTGGCTTGAAAACTTTCAATTTTTAATTTTCATTTTATTTTAATTGTTACTTTCAGGTATTTCTCAACTTTTATTTTCATTTGTTATTCTAGAGATTTTAAATCATATCATATTAGACAACAGAAGTCCGAACTAATGAAATTCAACATGAAACATTGCCAACCACCTTCAAACATATTTTAGCAAACATATTTTTTATAAAAAGTCATCGATTTTTTCATTTAAATATTTGGTTATATAATAAAGGAAACGTGGTAGGAAAACCAATGTGTTGATGTTTTCTGGGATAAATATATTGAAATAAAGGGACCTAGAGTGAAATCTTTAATTCCGAATGTGACTATAACTGTTGTGGAAATTCACTACGGATTTTAGCACTACAAGTAATGTTGGACAAATACCTCTGAAACCAAATTAAAAGATTTCCAGTAATTGCTTTAGCATAATCTGTGTAAGTGAAATCAACTCTTACAATTTGTTATCAAAGGCATTACTAACATAATTTTGATAAATTGATTTAACTGTTAATGTTGATTTATTCTGGAGGATGCATGCTACTGATTAATGACTATGTTTCTAAACTTCAATCAAGTTCCAGAATTTTCAATAGGATGTCAATTTGTCTATAATCTTGTTCGATTGATGACTTATTTAGTTTGTAGAAATTCATATTGAATATAGGATACTAAGTTTATTATTTGTTACAATCTGTTTCAGTTTGTTAGACAATTCTCAAGAAACTGATACATTTTGTCAAGACGAGTCCTTAAATATACAATGATAAAGTCCTGAAATAACAAACGTTACCTGAATTATCAATACCAATACAACAAGAATATTGAACAAAAGTCATTTTTTACAGAGGACAATCAGTTTTTTATCGACTTTTTTTTTGGTATTTTCACCTTACACAATCTTAAAAATATGAAAATAATAATGTAGAACATTATACAAGTGTAGAAAGGGCAAAGTTTTTAGTTTACCCGAATTTTCCACAAAAAAAAAGTTCTATTTATCAGTAACTTGTCGTAGTTAACAATTTTGCCTATCAAAAAAATTGCTAAGAAATAATACAATACTTTTCTTAACGTTTCGGAGGCTGAAATCTGCTTCCATCTTCAGAAATGGACAAAAAATTCAAATATATATGCAGTTATTCCTTCGCTGATTATTTACTTCTCAACTCCTTTGACATCTGTCGAAGAAGTTGACACTTGTATAAAGTTCTCCATTATATTTTTCATTTGTTTCAGAAGGTGAAAAAACCTAAAATGTCGATAAAAAATACAAGAATATCTTCTATAATATATCATGATTACCAACTATTGATACCCAAGAACTTACTTGTGGATTTTTTCTATCTACCAAAAATTCAAAAGGGTTATTGGGATCAATAGTTGGTAATCATTATATATTATAGAAGATGATTAGTTATTGTTGTAGTATTGGTATTGATGATTCAGGTAACATTTGTTATTTTAGGTACCTATTGCAGGTACCTGACTTGTTTTGACAAAAAGTATCAGTTACTTAATAATGGTCTAACAAACGGAAACTGGCCGTAAACTTAGTGTTTTCAAAAGTGTTTTCTTTATTCTATATCCTCCATAGTCATCAATATCTTGTTTTAAGTCAGCTTTTACATAGATTTTATAAAACTACACACCCAAAAGACAGGAAAAGGAGATGTAGAGGAAAAAAGTAAACATTGCTCTTAATTGAAAAATTGACACATTTTAGAAGTTTCAAGTTTTGAATTTGAGTTTAACAATTAATTTTATAAAGTTTACTCTTAGTGCATTTCTTTGCATGATCTTCATTACTATGTAAATAGTTCATTTTCAAATTAATTCATCTTGGCTTAGAAAGCCAAAATCTTTCATAAAATTAATATCTCCTAAAAATATGCCCCTTTCAATTTAAACGAAATACCAATGGCTGGGACTAAAGCAAATAAGCGAATGAATGGTAATATTATCCAGATTGTTACTGAAGATGCAATAAGGAAAGTGTCATATTCCGAAACATCTGATGTCCACCAATGAGAAAGACAGTGTTCCATAAAATGAAATTTTACCTCTTTCATATACTATATTGTGTAGCGATACTATTAATGATATCAGAATCAATTTCATAACGAATGTTTGTAGTACAAACCGAATAGGAAAGTGTTTTTTTGTAATTTAATGTTCATACAAAAGTAGTTCTTTTCAAGCATTTTTTTATTTCTTGCAATTCAATGTTTGTAAGAAAGTGGTCATTCCAATAGGGTTTTTTTTCTAGTTTGCCTGAAAGCTACTTCTTTGCATGATCTACAACATGGAGAAGTAGAAAGCCAAAACTGTTTCTTTTCTAAACAACTTAAATTTTTTATATATTTGCCAACTCACCTGAAATGGAAGTGATGTCTTGTAGAAGGTTGAGGATTTCCAATAGGGACAAACAAATACTCTTCATTATCTATAATATGGATCCCGTCCGGAGGAGTAATTTCCACTACATGTTCATCATACTCATCATTGCTTTTAACATTATGTATTATTCTTCTGAAAGACTGTTTGCAAAGTGGACATTCTGGTTTAATCTGTGAAATCAAACTGTTTAGAAAATATTCTTGTTTTAAAGATCAACTCATGAATTGAAACCTACCTTAGACCACTCCAAAAGACATTTAAAACAAAACTGGTGCATACATGAGTCAGAGAAACATTTATTTGTAAAAGTTCCCAAGCAAATAGCACAGTTTGGGGGAGGACTTGAAGAATTTGGCCTACTAATAATAATCTTACTATCTGCCATATTTTTCACTTCTAATGGAAGAAAATACTTTTGAATGGACACACGATCATGAGAAAATCAAATCAATCTCTCGACTAGCTCTGTCATAATGACTGACCTTGTTGACAGTTGAACATTATTCAACAAAAATAGCTATTCAGTATTAAATTTATAAATGTTTTGAACTTCGATCAATACAGAATTTGATGGCAACCTCTCCACGAATATTCTACACAAAAGTATCTACAACAAGAAGTTTTCACCAAAAAAGCACAAAGCAATCTAGAAAATACGGATGAACTAAAATGAAGTTGACATTTGGCGTTGACAAAAACAACTAGTTGTATTTGTGATATGTGACAGAAGACCAGTTTTTAGAGATGTGTTCCAAAACTGTTCTTCTTCTTTCCTAAAATATCCCACACTGCCAGGGCTACTCGGCCAGGGGAGATGAAGTAGGGTTACTATATAGCAGGGTTTGCAAAATGTCATAATTTTCGATTGACATTTGTGGCTTCTTATGTCGGGCACTGCAATATTTTTGGTCGAATTCATTGTCCAATGATATTGAATATATGTAATAGGTGATAAATAGGAGTCCTGGTTGGAGTTTTTAATATTATTTATTCAAAACGAGATTTATCGGTTATCGAAGTATCAAACAGAAGATGATTGTACTTGTCGAGATTCCGGTTCATGGTAACGAAGGTGAATGTGCCAGAATCATAACATCGCGAGGGTACAGGACACTGCCCGCATCATCGAATAATAATGTCGAATTGGATAGAAATATGTCGTAGCGCAATTACATTATATTGCAAAAGTAGCTTCTCAGAAACTTGAAACAAGATTTCAAACTAGACATTTGAACAGGCCTCCACAAATTTCATTGTGTAGCTCAAATTACACGAAAAATGAGAAATAAAACTTTATATGTTATTTTACCACTTGTATTTGTAACTAATGTTACTGCATCAGTTTAGTCCTATACGGACATTTTCAAACGAATACATAAAACTCCTCGTAGAACGAAACTACGGTAACGATAGTTACAAATACAAGTGGTAAAAAACAGAAAGTTTCATTTCTCATTTTTCATGATGATCTCCTACCACGCAATAACAGCTGCATCCACCAATTTACTCAAATTACATTTTTGCTTACATATAATATATCCGTTTGATTGTAGACCCAAACTACACAAGCAACAAGTATAATTTCAAAGGGAGGTTAAGGACTTGTCTCTTTTCAATTAACACTTTTACAGTAAGTATTTTGCTGATGAAGAGATAGCGAAGAGAAAGGAAATTTTACCACTTCTTATTATAATACTACCTTCCGTATTAAAAAAAAAATATTTATTATTGTCTCTATAGGATTTTTTTGATTAGATTTATGAAACTTTCTTTACATACGTAGAGAGATTTATTACAGCACATGGAAATTTACATTTATATTCATTGAAATGATGGTAATACTTCTTTGACAGAATTGCTCAACAGGAGCTTGTACATTTCGAAGAAAACAAGTATATTTCATTTTTATTATTCCAAAATATAAAATGGGGAAAAATTGTGATTAAAAAGGGTACTTTTCATATTATGTTATCACTAGAAATCTTATCAAGTATCAAAATGTAATATTCAAAGTAAAATTTGAAACATTCTTACAATGTCTCATCAACGCAGTATTGAAAACAATGTGCGAGCCATGGGTCGTTTTCATAAAATAAAAGGAATTGTTCTGACATGAACAAGAAAATATTATATTCAGTGAAAAAGTTTTAATACACGGTACATATTTCACCCATTTTATTCAACAGATTATTTTAGTGAAGATGGAAAAAGTAAATACAAAATCAATTCATAGAGGTTCACCTTCAGCACATACATATATAATTCAATATTATAATTGCTGATAATTGTTAAGACATTTATTTACACAGCACTCATGTTTTGGGTCTATTATAACACTAACTGATATAATACAATCTTTGATATGAAAAGAATAAACAAATTGTGAAACACGTATTAACGATGAAAATGTACACCAAAGAAACTTAAGAAATTGCATGAACTCACAAAATATAATAATTACCTTTCTCTCTCTTTCTCTAATATTGGCTTTTGCTTCCGTTGAGGCGCAATAAGCCATAATATCTATTCGTGGAAGTATAGAAGTCTTTCTGTACGCAATACTCCACTCCTTTTTTAAAAGATTCATACATTTTTGTGAATCGATGGCAGACATACACTACACAAATAAACTTAAAATTGCTTGCACGTGCTGTGACGGTATGACCTTGTGTACTTGTGTACATTTACTTAGACAACGCGCACGTGCAAAATTAATTTACAATACAACTAGAGTAGAGTATTTGTCACAGAACATACTTTTTTATGCAGAACACCTACAGTTTATGTGGTTTTGGTGCATAAAACGGTCTATTGAAAACGAACGTCATCTCTCATAGTAAAAGTGAATTCGAAAGTTAGTGCCACATAAATACAGTCTAAAGTTAATGATTTACACTGGAAAATATGAATTTCGGATTCACTAGAAACATGGATAAAATCATTACGAAATTTCCGCTTTATTTTTCAAGTATCGAATATCTAAATTGAATATTTCTAAATTACAACACTGGTGGCAACAATGCGTTGACAAGGATGATGTGAACTGTGAAGTCATTAAAATGAAAAGTGAAGAGGTTAGGAGTGCAGTCGGACATCGCTTGTTAATTGACTTTAAATTACAGTTGAACTTTGTTTTAGCCGCTAAAATTTAGCGCAAACCCAGGTGGGGTTTGGGTCTGACTCAGATCCATTTCAGTGTGGGCTCCACCTGTAGTAAAACATGATTTTGGAACTCCTGGCTGGATAGCCCTGACAGCTGAAGCCATTAAATGAAAAAGAAGAAGAAGATGAAGAGGTTAGGTTATATGAAGACTGTTTTTGTTGAAACGTGATATTTTTTAACTATCAATAACAATATGTCTTGTGAAATTTCAAAAAAGAGAAATAACCGAAAAAGAAAGAAATCATTTCTTATGAATGCAAGAAAGTACGCTAAAAAAGGATATTATGGAAGAGGCTCGGAGCTGGATTCTGATACATACCAGTACTTTGTGAGGATAATGGAAGTTTATAGAGAGGGATTTGAAAATGAGGAAGATAAAATTTTATTTGTGAACAATGTTTTCGAGCAATCAGAGAATCAAGAAATAAACTGTAGTTGTAACCAAGTGGGGTGTCGTGTTATAGAAACACTGCTTCCCTATGCTAGTGATTCGATTTTGAAGAAGTTCATGGAAGCATTCAACTCCGAAATTAGACGTTTGTGTACAGATCGCTTTGCAAGTCATGTTCTTGAAGGTTTGGTTATTCAATCTTGTAGAAGATCGTTGGAAATTGAATCAAGAAGTCAAGAAGTGGTTCAGTATTTCCACCAATTTACATTGAAAATAAGCAGATTCTTACTGAATAATCTTGAAGATTTCATTTGGGATACTTATGGCAATCACATAATGAGAACATGTTTAAAAAATCTAGCTCAGTTAGAAAGTGAAAATGTCAATAAAAAGGAAACAATGGCAGAAGAATCTGAAAATAAGAAAGTTCCAGAGGAATACTTGGAAATTGTGGAAGAGTATGCAAAAAGGATTATCTCTTGGCCACAGTTCAATGAGCTGTGTAGTTCAGAACTAACTTCTGGTTTTTTACAAGTTTTACTACAATGCCTAAAAAAAATCAAAAGCAAAACTTTCAAGATATATTTGAAGAAATTGTTGAAGGATATATTTGTCTCTAAGGATGACGGTGACCAGGCAAATCCCAATATCTTACCTCCAGCATTCTTATCAATATCTGTTATAATGATATTGGAAACTACACTTCAGCTTGCAAATTCAAAAATGTTCTCTGAAATATATCGGTTATGCTTTGAAGGAAAACTCTCCAAATTAGCTACAACCCGGATTACTAATTTTTCAGTCCAGAAATTATTACTTCACTGCGAGAATAAAACTGAATTTGAAGCTATTTTTGATGAACTAGTAGGACATTTTGGTGAAATTATTGAAGCTGGCCATTCCGGAGTTTTATTGGCACTAGCACAGTCATGCAAACGTATGTGTACAAAGCAGGGTAGCTTTGTGAAAAGTTTCATGAAATCCTTGCATTGCTTGGAACCTGTAGAGAGGCAAAATTCTTTCATTTTATGTGTATGCAGGCTTGTAACTTTTGACAACAATAAGCCAACTGACAATTTGCATAAGGAAAAACTTAATTTGCATGGTACACTCATGGTACAAGTTATGTTAGATTTCAACAAACCAATACAAATAGTCAACAGTCTACTTAGTTTAGATTTAAATGACTTGAAAAATTTGTTTCTCAATACTATGGGCAGTCATATTGCTGATTCTTTTGTAAAAGGGCAATTTGTTGGGGAGAAAAGCAAAGAAAAACTCGTGAGAAAATTAATGGGAAGTTATCAAGAACTGGCAGTATCCAAATATGGATCGAGGAGTTTTGAGGCAGTTTGGAGTGCAGCTAATCTGAAAGCTAAGATTAAGATCATGGAGGAGTTGTCTCATAAAGAAGGGGCTTGGGCGAATTCAGATTTTGGAAAAATTATTGCTGGGAAAATCAACTTATTCCTCTTCAAGAGAAATAAGGAGGAATGGAAGAACTCACTTTTTAAGGTTAAGGATGGTGATGAATTTTTGAAGGATATTCTAAAATAAATGCTAAAATTGAAGAAAATTTTTTATTTTTAATTGAAAAAAAGACAAGGTTAATATTAGAAGGAATTCTTATGATTATAATATGTAATGAAAATTTGAACCTATATGGAAATGGACATTGAGAACTAAAGGAAAACTATTATATGATTTCAAATAGACGTTGAAAGTGTTAAAATCTATCAAATTGTATTGGTTATTCGCAACAGTATCCAGATCTGCATTAGTAATTTCATTATTTTTTATCCTCTTGATATTATCCCTAATACAGTAAGTACTACTCATTTATAAGATTAAAGTTACTGCATGACAAAATTTGAGATTGTCCAAAAATGTTTAAGCAATATTGGGATTTAGTTGTATTTTCCTTAAAAAGATTATTTTTTTCATTTCCTTTAAAATCCTCAAAAGGCAGTACATTGGCATAGACATATTTTAGAACACTTCAGTATGTCACTCTCCTATTCCATTACCACATTTTAAAGGACATAATATATACCTGACAAAAGCTCTACCCGGACTTTGCTTGGAAGTAGGCTGATTTAGACTGTTACAAAGACCAGTGACCTGACCGGGTGAGTATGAAGACTCGAACCTCTGTATCAAGTCATTAAACTCAAAAGTGTATCACCCTGAAGAGTGATATGGAGACATCAGTGTAGCCAACTTAACTTGAACATCAGATACTCATTGTACAAGACTTATAAAACTAACCGTCAGTAGGTATACTTTATAGTATTTTTGAAAATTCCTGTGATTTCAATTTTATATAATACATGGACTTTACAATTTAGGTGTCCTGAGTGCACTGTTGATTTCACTGATTCCTTTTGCTCATGTGATTACAAATGCCTCAATCTAATTGAAACAATATATAAAAATAATGAAGGCGACATAAGGAATGGAATAAGTCATCATCTAGGAATTTCACAAAGAGTAAATTTGTATTTCAGAACGTGGAAACGATTATTTCCAAAAAATTTCTTCCATAACAGAAGTTCCGCTACTACCTACGAGTAATTTTTTTTGGTGTCAACGGTATTGAATACTTTTATTTATTTATTCAACGGGCAACCCCCAGTTTTTATACAATATATCAACCTTAGAAAGTTAATTATCCTAGTATCTATATATCTAATAAATCAACCTACATAAAGAAAATCGAAATGAAATTGTGATAAAAAAAATAGTCTTATAAATCTATACCACGTAGAGTATATCTAAGAGTGCTCTGAGAGATATGAAAAAAAATCAATATTGGTCTCATTGGCATTTGATAGAATTCTGGACAAAGGAGAATGTTTTCCATAATTACACCTATGAAAGTCTAGGCTGAAAGTTTGGTTGTTTCGTGACCTCCTCGGTGAAACATGCAGGTTGACTTGATAGAGAAGAGTTGGGTAATTAATTATGTTGTTCAACAATTTATGTAGAAATAATATGTCTGTGTGTGCCCGTCTTGTACTGAGTTTGAGCAATCCAATAGTAGAGCGAATTTCAAAAAGCTAATGACTTCTAACTGGCATGTTCATTTTGTAGGCAAGATATCTAAGAACTTTATTCTGAACTTTCTCAATATCATAACTGTGGTTGAAGTAAGTTGGAGACCAGATACAAGTGCAACACTCAATCACTGATCTAATATATTGATAAATATCACTGTCAAGTGAACTGAACTGAACTGTGGTGTGCTCCAATACATCTATATTTATACGGTAAAATTTATTGTAAAAATTCTGTTTTTTTTCCCCAACAAGTGTGCTGGAAGTGACCTTAGCCGGTGGAATCATATTTGATCCTTTAGTGAGTTATTCAAGTGCTTAAGAACATAATAATCAACATTGCCATCTCTGAATTGTACGTTTTTTGTTGGTTCGCCAATATCAGCCGGATACTTTTTGTGAACATTAAAATAAGGTCTTAGACATACGTTTTTTCTCCGTTCTACTTATTTTATTATCGTTTGAACAATATCAGTGGCGAGGCATACTTATTATGAGTTTTAATAAGGATATCTCCAAAAAGGACATTTATGCTTTGTTGACGAAAGTGAGTAAAGACGCAGAGGAGACCGAAGCAGAGGTAAATTCAATGAAGGAAGAATTTCAACATCGTGTTATCGAACTGGAATCATCACTAAATAATTTATTATCTGAAAACCTTGCTTTGAAGACAAAACTTCAGCACCTTGACAAACGTCTTCGGCAAAACACCATTTTAATTTTTTGACACAATACAAATTCCCCTTCTGTCGTGGATTTTGTTATACAGGTTGTTACTGAAAAATTGAAAGTCCCACTGACTAAGCACGAAATAAACAGCTGCTTTATTAACCGTAAAGTCAAAAATAGTCCAATTCATTTGGACCTGATCTCAAATTGGAAAAAATCTGAAATTTTCTCTAAAATATCACTTTTGAAAAACACTGGTCTGATATTTGTGGAATATTTATCATTTGAGGATAGGCAAGAGAGAAAATCTCCCGTTACCCATTTGAAGGCTGCCAAAGCTAATAAACTAGAGGCTAAGCTTAGAAAGAATACATTAATAATTGATGGAGAAATCTTTACTCTGTCTGAACTGAATGAGAACTCGATCTTCGCACGCCAAGCTTCAGGTAGTAGCTCAACTTCTGTTATCGATAAAGCTCAAGACCGTTACACTCGAAATTCCACTAAACATGCTGTGATACTGAGACGTCTTCAGTAATAAATATCTACTTATAATATATATATTCATAACAACATTTTTAATTTTTTTGTTTTCTTTTTTCTATTTGTGATTAACTTTTATTTCTTTTTTTCTCTTTTATATTTCCATTTTTCACATTGCATTGAATTGTTTTCTTATCCTTGAATTTAAAGAATGTTTAAGTTAACATATTTGAATTTAAGGTCATTATCAACAGGTTTCGCACAATTCAGTAACCATTTGCTCAATGAGAGACTTGACACTGTTGGTCTAGCTGAAACCTGGCTTAACCATGATATAAGCTCTGACATATTCAACATACGAAATTATATTCTCATTCGTGCCGATAGGAATGGCAGAGGTGGCGGTTCAGGTTTCTACTTCTACTATAAATTGATTTTTCCCAAATATCTCAATCTTTAGAACAACTTTGGATTGAAGTTAAATTTTAAAGTAAACGTTATATAATTGGATCGTCCTCCCCAAGCTAATATTCTCCAATCACTGAACAAGCTTAGAAGATGCACTTGGAAATCTTCTACCTACCTGTGACTCTCTGACTATTGTTGAAGACTTGAATATAAATCTTCTCCTTCCTGATAAACGATCTGAACATTTCTATGACTTGCTTAACTCCTTCGAACTCCATCAGCTGATGACTACTCCTACCCGCATTACATCAACAAGTCGGACTTTGATAGATATTTCAGTGAGTTCCCAGCCAGATGACTTCGAATCAGTAGATGCTCATGATATCCAAGGCATTTCTGACTATCTCATGGTCAGTTGTATTATCAAATCAATCGACATTCCTAATCACATTAAGTACATCACTTATCGAGACTTTACTAAATTTGAATTTAACCTTTTTCAAGTAGATCTCAATCTCATCGACTGGAATCACATCTATACGTTAGGAAATCCTAATGATGCACCCACTTTTCAGTATCTTAATCTTATAGCTCT
>WOGO01004120.1:0-13580 GCA_015342085.1 Leptinotarsa defecta | reverse complement strand
GTCCAAATTCCAATAGTGAACCACATGAGGGAACGGGAGGGATCGGTGTCGATCACCGTTAAATGTATTACCATAGCTCCGATAAAAAGTTTTGCCCAGGCCATAACCAGTTTCATCACAAAGAATGAGAAAATTCGGTTTGTAAATATTTTTGACGTTTGTGAAGTTTTTGATAGAACGGCTTGTCTCTGCATTAATAGGAGAACTCACTGGTATTTTTTCAGCATTAACTTTACTTATATCATGGCACTCGGTACTCTTGTCCTTCTCTTCTGAGCGACGAATTATGCTTTTCAGGGTTTCTATACTGGTTACTAGATTATTATTTTTTTCTTCCAAAGTTCTGATAGAGATTAACATATTTCTGTTGATATCCTTTAGTACCAAAGCATCATTTTCCAATTTCTGTACGAAATCTTCTTGGGTCTTGATTTTTTGACTTAATTCAGTATTAGTATTTTCGAAACTCATAATTTCTTTTTTTAAAATGGAAATTGTCTCACACTGATTATCAATTTTCTCGATGAATTTTTCGTTCTTTAACTTGTATGCATAAATTTCATTTGCCTGGACCTCCTGAAGCTGGTTGTTAATTTTTATTAGTTCCCTAATTTCTTCATTTATTAGTTTTATTGTTTCGGTTTGTGACTCTAATTTCTCAATATACTTCATCTCAGTATTACGCAACTGTTCATTGAGATCTTCCTCTCTTTGGGAAACTTCTTCAAGGAATCTTATATGCTCATATTTGAGTTTGTCAATGTAGCTCTTTTGGTTATTGCTGTCTTCTATAATATCACTTATTGTTTGTTCCAGTAACACACTTTTATCCAAATCATTAATGCAGCAGGTAAGTTGGAAGTCATTCAGGAATTTATAATTCTTTTTATTCTGCAGTACGCAGCTCCTGTGAAAAACCTTAAAGCAGCTTGTGCATATATAATAATTTGACGGGATAGGTCGCGTATTACAGCAGCCAAAGTTAGCCATGTTGTTATTAGCTTTGGTAAGATTAATAAGAATAAACTCACTGTTCTAAACTTTCACACCACCAAGTCTTCTTAAAAGTGTCTAATTGCTTATCATGTTTTTGCCGTTCGTATCACTCGATTTTTTACTGTGTATTTTATATTGTGAGCTGTTCACTTCAACATCTTTAATGCAAAAAACATACTTGATTATGATGGAATTACAAAGATAATAATGGCATGTAATAGAAGACACTTTAACTCGAAGTTTGATACTAAATTCCTAATTTGAATCGTAATTTATCATCGGAAATTAAAGAAGTTTTGAGGACAGCACTTATACACAGAACTATCTGTTGATTAGGTTTTGGCAACTTCACACTCATACGGAATTTCGTTAAAATATTCCTACTTTTACATCTTGTAGAATAAGAATTACTCGGGAAATTTTCTTTGTGACCACCCACTTGAACAATGCCATTTAAAACTTCAACTTAAATCGCCCTGTACGGAATAGTGTAATGAATTGGGCAAAATCTGCATGGAAATCAGTCCATATACGAATCCATGAACTAATGATCAATGTAGGCAAAATTATTACTAGGAGTAGATCAAGTTTTTTTCATTCTGTGCTTGATCGTTGTAGTGTTTGCAGCTAAGAGAAAATTGAGGCGAAGAATACTAAGACGCATTGGCAACCAGGAGAGACGATAAAAAATTATAACAGGTGTGCTTCTTTCAATTAACATTTTCCATCTTATCTATTTGAATCAGGCTATCTCTGAATTTATTATATAAGATAAAAAATTATAGCTTGCAATTATGAGTATGGATAGTGGGGGTTTTTCTCCACATAAAAAGAAAAAAATGTTTAAAAGGTTAGATCTTGGTAATGATATAGAAACAATCGACAGCGCTGATGAGGAGGTCGAAAGCATTTTCAACGAAACACAAACAGATAATTCAAATGGTAATCATTCAGGTTTAACAAATGTAGATATGATAACAAGGGGAGAGGGAATGATAGGTGATTCGAATATGGTCGAGGTAAATAACCTTGAAACACAACATACAAAAAAACCAATCCTTTTTTACAAAACAGGGGCCATTGGCCCATATGTAGTCAATGTTGAATCCACTGAAAAATCCGGAAATAACATAGGGAGATATAATCATCTAAAAATTGCTAAATATATATATGATATGAATATTGGTAATATTATCAGAATTAAAAATAAAGGGAGAAATAGAATAGGAGTAGAATTTAGTAACAAACAAAGTGCTAATGAATTTGTAAAAAATGAAACTCTCAAAAACGATGGCTACCTAGTTTATATCCCATATAATAACGTCACGTCTAAAGGTGTTGTTAGGGGCGTTGATATTTCTCTAAGGGAGGAAGATATACAATATGTAATTAAAAGTCCCTTTAAAGTAATTAATATTAAACGTTTTTTATCCGTTTTTTGAGATGATCTGGAGACATAACTGTTCTTGAGCGTCTATAACCTTCTTTGAGATCTTCCACTTCGTAACGATCATTAATCAAAACTTTCGTGACTTTAAAAAAGGCCCTTTATATTTTGCATTGAGTTTTTTGCATGCACCTGTGGCTTTGAAACTTGTTATTTGGACCATAACCAAATCACCTACATTATACCTTATTGATATACGTCTCAATCGATCATATCGTTATTTTGCTATTTTTGATCTTCTGTTATATGCTTCGAGATTCTATTCCGAAATTGGTTGAGATATAGGCAGTCAATCGAACATCTCACACTATTTAATAATTTAGCCTCCATTCCATGGTTTGGACTGAATTGATACCTTTATTATGGCTAATATTTATTGCATACTGAAGTTGTTTTATATGTGAATTCCACTCCTAGGATATTTTCCGGCAACAGTAGTTGAAAGCACATTTACTATTATTTGATTGTAGCGTTCACATTGTCCGTTACTCCTTGGAGTAGCAACAGTATTCAGAATATGTTTAATTCCGTAATTTTTGCTAAAACTTCGAAAACTGGAAGAAGTCACACGTGAGCCTTTATCACTGATTATTCTTGTAGGTGATCCAAAAACATGTATTAGGCTAGTCACTGCTTTAATGGCATGCTTGCTCTTTTGACTGCGTACAGCTTCTATTACAATGAATTTGCTGATTTCCCTTCCCAAATATTCCATAGTTGTCCTAATAAAGATACTTTTACCTTACTTCAAAGTGAGGTTATATTCTCTCAATTTTGCCACGACCATATGTAAACGTTCAAGCTCCTGGTCAACCGAGGTATATGGGATTATAATGTCATCAATGTATGGAAAAGCAATATTATTTCTGGGATCTCCCAAAACTGTTTTCTAAAAGTTCTTGAATCATATTACGCAATATATCTTTTTCAGTTTCAGGAGTACGTTAGGGTCGACGCACTATCGGAATATCACTAACACATTTGATGACCATTTTAACTGTGCTTGTTCTACCCATTTATTTTGAGGAATGAGAAATGCGACCTGAAAATGTTTGGAGAAGTCTTTCACATAGCTTTCTATCATTTTTGTTAACAATGTCACATTTCAGCTTCTTCGCATCTTCACGAGAGTGTAAAGTATATCAGGATGATTCATAGTATTACCTATTGTATGAAAGAAGTGTGGGTTTTTCAGTCGTTATTATTTTTTGGAAAAACTTGTCATATGCAGATCGATGTTGCGAACAACGATTGTTAGTTTTGTTCAAATAATTTGATGAATATATTTTGATAGAAACTCGCTGTTTTGTTTTGACAAGATAGTATAGCGTATAGTGTTTACAACATTAGATTAGTTTCATAACAAACGTTGATTATTGGTTAATTTTAAATAGCTAAAAGACTCTCAATATCCTAAAGTTGTATTATTATAAGGAAATAAATATTTGGAAATAAATTTCGAAATATTAATCTCTCCCAACTATCTACACAGTAGGGTCTGGTAAACGTCTGTCGGAAAACAACTACTTTCCCGGCTAATACCACGCTGGATGTTAATTACCAGACCCTATTGTATAGGTAGTTGGGAGGGATTAATATTTTGAAATATTTATTTCCTTATACGTATCTCACCTCGATAGTTTTCACTTTTGATTTCTGTTGAGTTGTATTATTACTGTTCAATGTTATTACTGTTAATTTTGATTAAAAAATATTTTTAATATTGTGAAGGCTCGTTTAGAATATAGGTTTGAATAAACTCCAGGTGAGACTAATATGTTGTTGAGATTTCAAAGGCGAAAAAAATGGGGAGCTACAAAATAACTGATTTTTGAAGTGGATGTTAGACGAAATGAGTTTGGGAACCTCTGCTTTAGGGCCTGAAAACACGCCTTAACTCTACAAACCCTACCTCATAGTTAAAATATTTGACTTGGCCTTCTGTTTACTCCAGGCACTACGGACAGAAAATTAACTGAAGGAGAATAAGTTTTCCGTCTCTGTTATCTACATAGTCTCTTTCCTCTAATGAAAATTCAGTGACTATCTACACACTTGAGCTACTTTTTGATGTTATTGGTTCATCGGCATAATAAAATATTTTCAATAATATTTCCTTCCCTCATCAAAATATTGTAGTAGTCTGTGTTCTGAGGAACACAAAACTATTGATTTTTTTTGTGATCTATACAACAATTGATTGAATGTCAATAATATTTACAATGAAACCTAAATCTAACTCAAGAAATTTGGCCCCAATAGTTATCTATTTCGTCACATGTTATCAAAATATGAACTGTCTATTTAGTTTTGAGAATTTTATTGAAAATAATGCCCTATTACCAGACCTCAAAATTTTTGTCCATAAATTTCAATTTTTTTATTGAAAACTTTTTATTTAGCAATACCGTGAGAGTAATCAGCATTGAAAAACTACTACTATTGCTGGTTGTTCGATTGGTATTTCTCAAAAATAGCAATGTTTTTAACTTTATAGCTATTTCAGACTTCGTAGATGTAATCCAAATCAGAGTCAATAAAAACAGTGTAACAAGAATTGTAAGAAATGTATTAAAGAAGAAAGTAATACAAATCATGAAATTATGAAACAACAACAAAAATTAATTGGTGCTCTGAGGTGACTTCATTGATTCCAGTGGCGCATTTGCTTTTTCAGCTGCAGGAAAATCCGAAAAAACCTACAGCACCACATCACCTGAAGATCTTGATCTACCAATGTCCTCTCTTTCATGAAAAAACCGTGTGACTATTTAAAAGTTCTATTCATATTACTTCAATTACAATTTTCCAAATCTCACAAAATCTATTTTTTATGTATTCAAATTCAGAGTTCTTCCTATCTCTTCATAACAATATACTCTCAAATGTCCAACATTTTCCTAGCTAACAAAACAATAACAACTAAAAAATAAATAACTCTAAAATGTATAAAAGAAGTATGTAACATTTTTCCCCTTAGTAATGATGATAATCCCATTCCCATTCATTTACAGATGTGGCAAGAACTTCAAAAGTATTGCCACCTTAAAATTACTATATTTTGCGTATGCCAGATCTAAGTTAGAGTATGGCTCTTTGTTATGGAATCCGGTTTATGACTACCAAAAAACATCAATTGAGAGCGTACAAAGGAAGTTCCTAAAATACTTATGTCTAAAAGTTGATGGTCAATACTCCACGAGAGGCATCGATCATAACATATTGTTGACACGATTTGATATGACATCTTTGGAAAATAGGAGAGTTCTCCTCGGTATAAAATTCCTGCATAAATTACTCAACGACAATATTGACAGAATCGTTCTTTTACCCGAGATAAATTTCTTAGTACCAAGAAGTGAAGGTCGACACAATCTGAAATTCTATTGCGAAGCATCACACACAAATATTATGCTACGATCACCATTGAATTTTATGTGCAGTAGCTTCAATAAAATCTGTGAACACTGCGATATTCATTTGACTCTCTGAACGCCTTGGTATCTTGTATCCATAATCACTTGTAATAATACTATCAATAACTTTTGTGTCAGTACTGTAACATTGTAACATGATTTGTAACTTTTTGTGTTATATACTCAATTTTTCATTCCTCTTTGTAATTCTACTTATACGAATATTTTATATATACTTTGTTTTAGCATTTACTTTCATACATTTCTATATTCCATCATTTTTAATATTCATTCCATATATACTCTGTAATAATAGCATTTCCTGTAACTGGGTACTCCTGTTTGAAATAAATAGTTTTTTTTTAATGATGGTGAATGTAATGTGGAGGTTCTCATACCTCGATCATATCTCATCAAAACTACTCTACAAATCACTAGGTAGCTTTTGAGGCAGATGTGGATACTAATTCAGACCGGATGGTTTTGAAATAAGACATTCTATAAACTTATACTTCTTTTACAATGATTATTGTTCCACAGTCAGCTAAACAAACGGAAATACTCTCTGGTGGAATTGAGATCTATGATAGAAATACTAACAAACTAAAAAAGTAGATGAGACCAATACAAAAGGTCTTTTGAATTCAACGAAGCTCCGAAGATAAAAAGACAGAGACTCGTGGAGAAAATAAGAGGCGGTAGAATAGCTCCAAGTATGGGTTAGACTGTAATAGATACAAGTTCTCTACTAGAAGGAACCTCAGGTCTCCAATAACCTAAAACAATTACCATAGAAACTGAACGGAAGAACTAAAGATTCTCGCGTCGAATGTATTTAGTACAGATACCACAATGTGATGGAAATGGGTATGGTGTGAGTGGAAATTTGTTTGTTGAAAATATAAGGGGTACATTGAAAAGTACAAGGAGATACTATGGAAGTGCTTCACCAATTGGGTGCTAGCTCTTCTGGACCATAAGCTCTGGCTTTACAGACAATAGAGTCATCCAGACCAAATATACCAATAATATGGTGAGGGGAAGCATGCAACTGGCTGTGAACATTGCCTTCAATAAGGATCGACGAAGAAGAACTTAAAATAAGCACAACTAAATTGACTGACTGTGGCTGTGTTCACCCAGGATATATACGGACTAGGACCTCTGAGACTTTCAGGTGGAGACATTAATTTTGGACAAGATTTGATCACAGGTCGAGTTGAATCAACGTCTGAAACTAGGTAAAGGCTTAGGTAGTCGTTATGCTGACCAGGATAGTGAGATCACAAAAACTGAAGAACTGTGTCAGCAGAACAGGGACTGGATCAGAATAGTTACAAGGCTTTTCAGTGGTCACTGTCCATGAATGGTTCATTAACAAATAAGGCTGTATAAAGTGAAGACAGAACTTGGAAGCAAAGAATGTAACAACAGCACAAAGGCTGCTCATGTACCAGTATATCTTATACGCATGTGATACAATGCAATATGATGAATATTTAAAAAAGGACCTGCTTGAAGAAGAAGAAGAAACAAGATTGTCTGAAAGGCTATTATGTAAAATTCGAAATAACGGACAAATCAAATGATTTTCAAGCAGAAAAAAAAGATTTGTTTCAACCGTTACATCAATGCAACTTGTTGGTTCTATATTATCAAATTTTGGATCATTTCTTGAAGCAGAATCTTGATTGAACTTCTCCATTTCCGAATCACTAGTAATTCATTCGTGATAGACATAAATTTACAACAGAATAACCAATAAATAATAAATACAACGTTTTGAAGTAGCTATTCATGATGCATTGAATAAATATCGATCTAAAAATCTTACCTTAACTCTGGTAATCACCGATTCTCTACAAATCAGGCACTTCTTAACCCTGGGAGCGCAGGCCGAACAGCACATAACGTGCCCACACGGTTGAAAGATCATATCTCTCTTGGCATCAGAGCACACCAAGCACTCCTCTAGAGTGGAATTGGCGTTGGAGTTTTGAGTATTCTGGTTAGGCCCCATTTCCATCTCGCCGCTCTGCTTATCCTTGTGGCACTTGGTGAGCGTTTTGCAAAGGTTCGGATCTGGACAGAGGTCCAGAGGCGTCTGCCCTTTCTTGTTTTTGATAGTGAGATCGGCGCCGTTGCCAGCAAGGAAACAGGCGATGCTAGCTGAAGATTTTTTATCGGAACCTTGGGTGCCAAGTCCCATCAGTAGTTTCCCTACGTCTTGGACGTCCTGAAGCTGACGCAGTTGGGAAAGAGTGTGATGGCGAAGCGCCTCATGCAAAGGAGTATCTCCGTCCTTATCGGCTATGTTCAAATTGGCCCCTTCTCTCACTAGAAGCTGAAACAAAAAATTCAGCTCATTAGATGTTGGACTTTGGCATTGATGACCTACAGCCCTTAATGTTTTAGTTAGGATAACCCTTTGAGATAAAGTCTGGAGGCCTCAAATATGGAAATCGTTGTGGCCGATGATACTGCCAGTCTCGTCTTATACATTAACTTTGAGCGATTGGTAGTTTAATGCCCATCGAACTGCTACCATAATTTTGTCTAATGTGATTATCAGAGTAAAAAGTTTTAAAAAGTAGACCATTCATTGAAATCCGGAATTTGGAGAATGCAGTGCTTTTCAAATATGAAAGCACAAGTTGTTGAACCTGAAGGACGAATCACTGAAATGTAGACTGATGAATTGTTCAAAACTACGAAGTCAATAGTATTCAATTGTGTACCTAACTTCTACATTTTCAACCTTACTGTAACTTGTAATACAAAAAACTCAACAGTATACGAGTATTTCGAAGCGTTTTGAATTTTTCAGTTGTATTCAATTGATGAAAAAGTAAATTTTCGTAATTTTTTAAAAAACCGTAAAAGTGTTTGAATTCTGCTCAAATTTTAGGATTGTTTATATAATTTGTATCTAAATTACATTTCAAGTAACAAATTATAATATAAAAACTAAACAGTATGACAAGTCATCAACAAAAAAACTGAATGTGAACATTTTTGTTGAAAATAGCAGAAATTCAATTAAGTGCTATCTTAATGAAATTTGCTATATGATAATAAAATTGCAAAAGTTGACAACTCTTTCAAATTCAGGCAAAAGTGTCAATTCAGATTTGTTTTACAAAAAATATCAATTTTAGTCATGATGAGTTTTCATATTATTCTTGATCTAATTGACGTAAAAATTAATGCCGAATTCTATATGATTGTGTTGATAAAAAAATTCATTGAATTGTCGACTCAAATGGTGTCAGTTCACACTGAACTGTACAGTTTACAGTGAACAGATAATGTGAACTTGCACATATTTTTTAATATACAGGGTGTAACATAAGTACCTTAAAATATTTAACAGATACATTACTGAGGGAATTGTAAGAAAGAAGTTGCTTCATTTCGGAGATACAGGGTGCTAAAATTAAATTTTTTTTTCGTTTTCAAAAAATAACTTTTTCAAAAAATGAGCTATTTGCACGAAATCTGATATCCAAGTTTTTTGACGTGGAAAACATAATTTCGTATTGATTTTCATGTAACAACTATGTAACAACTATGTAACATAATTCATTTCAAATTGTCCCAACTTTTTTGACGGTAGACTTTTAGTACTTTTCCATTTCACCCAATTTCCCATTTTCCATTTCTTCCCATTGGGTTGACCAATAATTCACTAGACTGAATAATCAAACTGAACTTTATTTCACTTTAAATACAATAAACACTTCAACTAAAACTTCAACTATTATTGGAATGTCTATCGCCTTACTAAATCGCTTCGCTAACCGCACTGTAACTTACACTTGACTGTGTCGATATACTCGTGGATAGCATTTATATATCGTAATGGAATGCGCTAGAAAATTTCGCTGAAATTCCGTCGAAATCGGTAGCGAATATCGTACATTCGCGCGCTCTTAGCTACGTCTCGATTGGTTATGGCTACCAGTGGCGGCCGGCATTATTTTCTTTAGGGTATAATTAACAACAATACCATATAAAACTTCCCACATAAAAATAATGATTACATCTCGTATGAATTTCTTACCAATCACTCAGAGTAGTTCGGAAACTATTTAGTTTTTGTGCCATTCGAATTGACTTTGTATATATGTATAGGTACTACACATAAATAATCTGAATTTACTAAAATACATCCTAAATATATTTCTTAGATGTAAACTTTGTGTAGAACAATGAAGAATTGATTTAAATCAATTGGCGAGGTTGACGATTACTGAAAAATCATTGAATTCGTATAAGAGTTGAAAAAGTTCTTACCCTGACTATCTGAGTATGCTGGCGTTCAACAGCAAGATGAAGGGCAGTCTGTAGGTTAACGTTTTGGAGGTCCATGTTCGCCTTTCCGTTCAAAACGAGTTGTTCTGCTACCTCCACATGGTTGTTTAGGGCTGCTAAATGAAGAGCTGTATATCCGTCGTCTTTCTTCTCGTCCACGATCCATGGCCTTGGCAGTTTTGCCAACAAAATCTTCATAGCACTGAAAATTAGAATAGTGTTACTTGAGCATTTCATCGATTCCTAGAAAGCATTTACTGTATTGTCCACAAATCACATTTTTTGAATGTACACAGATTTTTTTTAATTGAATAGAAATGGCCGATACTTGATGAAAATCCTTATTAACACTAATTAATACAGTTTATTGTATGATTTTTACTATAAAGGGTTTTACAAAAACCGCGACACGTGTTTCGCTATACAATAGCTTTCCCAAGTGAAAACAGAGTTTCTTTCCACTCCAGTTTGTTTTCATTATTTTGATAAGCAGCACGGCAGCAATACATGAATTCATAACCCGTTGAAAAATTCGGTTACGTGAAATGTTTGTACCAGAAATAAGAAATTTCATTATCATATTTCAGCAATTCGAAAAGTGCCTCACCCTAGATTTATGTTTTCGTCCCGGCCGAAAAAACGTTTTTATTACCAAATTTTTCATATCATCTACTACATCAGTATATTGTATGAAAGGAACGAGTCCCAGTGTTGCCGATTCAGTAAAGTTGTTTTCCGCGAAACACTGTGAAAAAATGGACACATACTTGAACCATAACCTTGAAAAAGACAAGCAGTTTAATTGCTGTTGACGGGTTAATTAACAATGGTCTGCAGGAGTTTGGGCATTGCCGTATCACCTGGAATAATATCTGCCGAAACCCCAGGCCCAAAAATCTGCAGAGCATGGCTAATAAATTAGCAAATGATCTGTATTTGTTTTACTTTCAGTTCCATCTTTTGTCTTCGTCATTTTCTACGAAGGCCACTTTTTCGAGGAAAATATTCAGCATAGATCGATCAGTAGTTGGTACACGGATTATAAAAGAACTGAAGAGGTGTTGTGGTCAACCTGTTTGGACCGATAGTTTCACCAAAAAGGGCCCCGCAAAAAAATACAAAGAAAAAAGCATGCAGAAATTCATTCTCGATGAAATTTCTTGGTGTGGTACGTCCCAAAAGTCACGTAATTTTGAGAGAGTAACACCATATGCGTAACAGATATATGGAACACTCGACAATTATGGAGACATTAATAACAAAGATTCATCAGCAGCAGTGTTCTGTGAGTTTGCTAAAGCCCTTGACTGTGTAGATTACGGAATGCTGCTGGAAAAACTATCACTATGGCATCTGTAGAATTACTCATTAATGGTTCTAGAATTATCTCATAGAGAGAAGAAGTCAGATTGTTAAAGCTTCATCATCCTCATTAGAAGGCGAAATAAAAATAGCGTAGCACATGGTTCAATACTGGGACCGATACTTTTCTTGATATACATAAACAATTTATTATCTGTTGATATAGAAAGAAAATTAACCCTGTTCCCCGATGATACCACTATATTATGCCTTAATCAAACTTTTTGTAATCTCCACGAGATTATAAGCTCAGACATAAAAAACTGGTACGACTCCAATCTGCTGTCATTTAGTGCTTCCGCTGTTTTATTGGCAGCATACCATTAACAACAAAAGACGCAGACAAGATGATTGAAAACAGACCTAGTTCTACATTTTTGGGGTGATAATTGACAATAAAATTGAATTCGCCGATAGGTTCAGGGTGTTTTGCCGTGATAATAACTTATAAGGAACTTGGTTTGTCTGCCGCTGAATCGGCTCATTTCTCACTTATTGATTTTTATTCAAGGTATGAAATTCTTTTCTGGGGAGTATGATGCAAAACTCAGTTGTAGACTGTTTTTATCATACAGAAAAGAGCTATGAGATTCATGTGCAATTCCAAACGTCGAGATTGCAATCCCATGTTTGAACTACATAAAATTTTGACAGTCTTTGGAAATTGACAATAAGTGCCTACTCCAATAATTATGCCCTTCGTCAAGCTAATAACCTAAGATTACCCATACCAGCTTCTACTCTAGTTAAAGGCTAGAAATTTCATTCTGCGTCGTAAAATGCGCATAGAAAGCGCATCAAATGGGCAAATGTACTGAAAATACAGAGTTATTACGTATTTTGTGTCTTGTTGGCAATGTTGCGAGTCCCTAGTTCGTCGATCTTTTGGCACAGACTCGCCCTGCAATATCTTCGAACGTTATAAACTGCTATTTTCGTCGACTTTATCGCTGACATTTGCCCATCTCATAAATCCACATCTAGCACGCACTCATACCGAAAAAGCCGCACTTTTATTATTTTTAAAACGACCGAATGAATGTTTGCAGAATCAGCTCAAGAGAGAGAAGAGACTTTTATTTAGTCTATTCTGTACCTTAATTTAATAACTTTGGCCGGATCGTAAAAGTGAGCCCGAGAAAAATCTCCAGTCAATACATATAAAACGGTTCGTTTCTGTATTTTTATTGATATGATACGTTCAAAAAAGAAGAGGCATCCTTGCCTCCTGTTTGAGGAGTTCGAGTTTTATTGTCCAGGGAACTGTCCTGTTTTGACTGTTCGAGGATAATATTACATATATTGTAACACAATATTCCAATATATGAACACGAACATTACGTTTGCAATGAAATAAATATGAATGGGATTGCCTCCAAAACTTTTCTAGGGGAAAGTAGTTATTTTAAATAGCCATTCTTCTTTGAATACGAATGAAAAATATATGGATACCATATAAACGAATAGTTTTCAACGGAATGATTTTAATAGTTTTTCCTTATACCGGGTGTTTCCTCATAATTTGCTGATATTTGATATGAAGGTTATTTTTAGATTCATTTTGAAAAAAATATCAGAAGAAAAGATGTCGTGGAAGTTACAACTGTGTTCTGTCGATGTCTTGTATTTATTGGAGCCTCTTGAGACACCCTACATTTTGTTATATGACAGAGAGGACATTGGCAAATTAAGATCTTCAGGTGATCTGGTGCTGCAGGTTTTTCCGGGTTTTCCTGCAGCTGAAAAAGCAAATGCGCTACTGGAATGAATGAAGTTGCCCCGGAGCGCCAATTAATTTTTGTTGTTTCATAATTTCATGATTTGTATTACTTTCTTCTTATTTAAAAACTGCTACAACTTTAAAACTACAGGGTAGTTTTGATTATTCAACTTTGGTTAGGTATTTCTGTAGAACGTTTTGTAATGAGTGATTTTTTTTGCTGGTATCTTTTTGGCAACACTGTTTTTGACAGATCACGCGTGTCTTGTGTCATTGTAAACTTCGTTCAGTTTGGTCTATAATTTAACCATGAGTCGACTTACGA
>WOGO01004119.1:0-13583 GCA_015342085.1 Leptinotarsa defecta | reverse complement strand
ATTCCCTTTTAAATTACGGCCCTGGAAATTGGTTGACTGAGTTGAATAAAAACACAATAGCAACTTTCACGTCTCCCTATGTACCGTAGAGTTTTTCAAGAGTTTTTTTTTCATTTTTAGGTACCTATTCATATTTTTTCATTGCTCTGAGCGTTTTATAATATTTTATTCTACCTAGCAGTTATATTTTATTTCAAATGATCATTAATAATTGTGAATTATATTTTAATTTTGTACCTAGTACCAAAAAAACTACCTATACAACTTTTGAAGTTTGGTACCGCGTAGATAGGAAACACCCTGTACTGACCTAGTTGTTTTTCGGCGTAGTTTTTCGGTAAGAATGTAATCTACCTTGTGACCGTTGTTGACAACAATTCGATGGAACTGAGTTCCCGCTGAAAATAACTTCATGATAGTGGAATATTCAATAGTCTTTTAAAATTATCATCGAATGTTGCTCCTTTATGCTGATTGTATGTCCCTATAATATCGAAATTGTACAGGTACGGCTTCTCTCTGACCCTGATCCAACTTTTATATCATACTTCACTGACAGACGTCAGTATGTTATTTTCAATGACTTCAAGTTTGTGTAAAATGCAGCTACCTCGGGTGCTCCACAAGGAAGCAACCTAGGTCCACCTTCATAAACGACATAGTTGAAGTCATTGGTCTCAACTGTTTGATATACGCGGATGACCTGAAATTATATTGTGAGATCAATGTCATCGAGGACTGTCTTCAACTCTTCCTTAATCTGAAGCGTGTTGAGCAATGGTGTTTTCTCAACAATGTTCCTTTAAACGCGAATGAATGTAATGTAATGGCGTACACACTGAAAAATCTCCCATTTGCATATCAACACTTAATAAACGACATTCCACTTCAACGATTTAGGTGTTACCTTCGACACAAAACTTCCGTTCGTACCTCACATTGAAGCTACTCTGTTTGCTGCAAACAGAATGTATGGATTTATTGCACGCATCTCCAGAGGTTTATCGGACCCAATTACATCGAAAATCTCATACAATGTTTCGTCAGATCAAAATCAGAATATGCATCCATGATTTGGAATCCATCTCATCAGTTGTATATAGAGAAAGTTGAATCAGCATAACGTCGTTTCCTAAATCTTCTCTCCTATAGATCAGACCATATCTATCCACCAACTGGATTTCCTCATGATGCATTGTTAACTAGATATGCTATGAATAGTCTGAGTTGCCGTCGTGATTGTCACTCCACAATTTTTCTTTTTAAACTGATTAATAATTTAATTTTTGACCCACATATTCTGCAAAAACTTAATTTTAATTTACGTAAAACAACCTCTAGAGTGGTTAATCCTTTTCATCTGCCAACACCACGTACAAATATTTTGAAACGTTCACCTCTGCATAACATGTGTGTCAAATGCAATTCTGCAAGTTGTCAGCTACGGATTTTTTACTGTTCCATTTCTGAGATGAGGTCTTTTTACTTCAGCTAATTCTATATGTATGGTTTTTGTCTTAAAACTTATTGTAATTGGATTGTATTGTGATTTGTCTCAATTCCAGTGAATAATTCGATTGATGGACGAATGGAATTGACAAATTCAACAAATTCACCCAACTACCAATGAAACAGACTAAGATATCATCTACGTATCTGTACTAGCATAGGAAACTGAATATTAAAAATGTCATACTCAAGATTATCCATGAAAAATTTAGCTAGCAAAGAAATCCATGGATTTTCCATTATTACCCATTCGCTGCATTAATAGAACTTTTCTTCAAATTGATATCAATTTTGAGATAGACAAATAGTGAGTAGATCTAAAATCCCTTCTTTAACTACAAGATTAATAGTGTTTCTATCTGAGAGACGCTCCACCAGCTCGATTGTTTCAAATGGCGGAATACTGGGAAATGGCTTCCGGACATCAAACGATAATTTAGCTTTATCAGAATGGTTTTTTTGGCTACTACGTATTCCCTCATTATGAAGAAATAAGTAGAAACTCGAGAGGCAAAGGGTTGAAATAAAAAGGGTCTCGTCCCCCGGGACCTTATAATAGACAAGTTACTACCACTATAGATGTAAGTAATGGATTGTGCAGATGAATTGAGGAGACGCATGCGGTAGCCCTGATTATCATCCAGGGTTGTCTCGTGCCTAAATTTTGCCTATTATTCAGCTAATCAGGGCTACCATTGAAACTGTTATACAGCAATCGTGTTATTTCAAGTCAAACTCTAAAAAAATGATTTGTGATAGTTTGGTGCTAGCCACTTCAACTACTGTGACTTCATACTTATATGATTCAGATGAAAAAAGAATAAAAAAAGTTCAAAATTCTTGTTGCTCTCTAATGTATGGAATCCGTAAGTATGATTCCATTTCCGAAACCTTCAATAACTCCTCCCGCTGGCTAATTATGAAAAACCGCAATACTCATCATTTGGGTCGTTTTATTCATAAATTAATTACTCTTCCCCACTCTCCCGTTTTGATTCAAAAACTGATTCCGCATAAAGATACCCACTCAATAAATATTAGAAATAAAAACAAATTAAATATGCAACAACATCGCACTGCACAGTTTCAGAGATCATTTCTTTCCGGTGCTGTGAAACTCTACAATTCATTGCCTGAGAAGGAAATTCATGTACAAATGTACAAAAGCTGGTTTGCAAGCGCAATCGCCGGCGGAAGTCTAGGCTTGCAGTTCGCGAAGATCAGTAATACTACCTCATTCCTCAGAAATGTCTGCGTCAAAATGGTTTTGCCAAGAATGTTCTTTGATATGACCGCGGATAATCAACCCATCGGAAGGATTATTATAGAACTCCGAAGCGATGTAGTACCAAATACGGCTGAGAACTTCCATGCCCTGTGCACAGGCGAGAAAGAATTCGGATACAAGGGATCCACCTTCCACCGAGTCATCCCCAACTTCATGTGCCAAGGCGGTGACTTCACTTACCACAATGGTACCGGAGGAAAATCCATCTATGGAAATAAATTCGCGGAAACTTCATCCTGAAGCACACTGGACCCGGAGTCAAGTCCATGGCCAATGCCGGACCTGGCACCAACGGATCTCAATTCTTCATCACCACCGTCAAACCCTCTTGGTTAGATAACAGGCACGTTGTCTTCGGTGCCGTCGTAGAGGGCATGGACGTAGTCAAGAAAATTGAGGCACTCGGATCCCAGTCCGGGAAGACGTCAAAGAAAATCGTTGTCGCCGATTGCGGGCAATTGTAAAGTAATTTGAGAGATGTTTACCTTAAGTTGAAATCGATACACTCTTCTAGCTCTGTTTTCCATATAAAATGTAATATCATTTGTGAATTTCCTGAATTCCGTAATGTAAGACTTTAGGTGTCGGTCTACCAGTGGAATTATTCTGATAGGAGTTGTGATCTGTTTCAAATAGCAGCTAGTTAGGATCAACTTTGCATTTAAACGTTTCTATTCCATCTTCGGGCTGATATTACAATTTGTTTCAATATATCTGAATATTTTTTACCAGGAATGTAAGGTAAATATAAAAATCATAGTGTCGCTATTTTTCGGGTTTGAAGGCAATGGATTTTTGAAATTTTTTCGTGATGTTTCGCTGGCACGATTGGCTAGCTTCCTCAAAGGTTCATACATCCACATGACTTCTTCTTTTCTGTTGAAATTATCCGTGTGTTTATGGATTTCTATTGCCTCCCGTACCAATCAGCTATGGTATCACTTGTCGGGAGCAATTAAATCCGTGTTGTCAAACAGGAGTGCGTGTTCTGTTACGGCTGACTTGTCCGTTTGGCCTAGTCTGCCGTTTCTTCCAAACTCCTCTAGCCTTGTTCCCATGGATCTTGTGGTTCCGATGTATACCTTCCCACAAGTGCACGGTATGCAATAAACTCCTGCTGCTGATAGCGGGTCCCTTTTGTCTTTAGCCAACCTAAGACTTCCTTGTACAAAACAGGGAGAAGGCTCACACGGTAGCACGCGCGTATCATCCTTATACCTCTAGGGTTACAGACATAATTGAAAAACTCTTGGGGGAACACAACATTGAAACGATTTTCAAAATCACCAAGAAGATACAATAGAGCCTCAGGAGGTAGAACAAATGTGACCAATTATCAGCAGCAGGGATTTATCGCATACCATGCACTTGTGGGAAGGTATACATCGGCACTACCAAAGGCTCCAATGGATTGAAAATCAAAGTGGTACAGGAAGCAATAGAAATTCGCAAACACACGAATGATTTCAACAAAAAATAGAAGCTGTGAATCTCAATCGAATATGGAATCACATTCTAAGAAGTTCAAGAATAGCAAACAGCATAACGTCAGGTAGGAAAGAGTTAACGAACATTATCAACAATTCACCAAATCCAGGAGCAGGTATAATCACACCAATCTACCTGAGGAGTCAACATAAACAGGCGTTACGAAGCTGCAATATCTAAGATATATAAACCTCTGAGGAAGCAAGCCACTCGCTCTAGCGAAACGTCAGAAAGAAATTCCACAAATATACGGTCTTCAAACCCGAAAAATAGTGACACTTAAAACTTCGACCGCGAAAGACCTGATCATTTTGTCATGAAAATTATATCTACGATAGTCAGTAATGACAATTTTTGCTTATTGAACAAATCAATATTATATTCGTAACGGATCAATTTCATTCATCAACTCTTCAAAGGATGATCACCTACTAACATTTTCATTTATTTTTCTCTTGTCGTACTATCATCACCATTAATTGCATCAATCATTATGGAGTGGTGCTTGTTGGTTGAGCTCGAGTAGCTCTGAGCTAGACCTCGCCAATGAGTACCAGAATCTCCTGTAACTTCTTGAAGTGATACCTTCTTATGGAAGGATACACCGCTTGGTAACGTAACGCATAACACCGCCGGTATGTCTGGTTTTTCTTTCTCCTCACTCTAACAAACAGCGCTAGCCGTATCTCGGGCATGACTCAGTGTTCACTGTGCGGTTGTACGATATATGTACTGTTGACAGTGGGCATATAACGTAAAACTATCACCACTTTTGAAAGTGATTATAATAAATTTGATGAAACAAGCAGAAGATGATTTTCGGAACATTACAGAATCTCCTAACGAGAAGTTAGTTCTATAATATACGTTTTATCAATAACAAACATTCAACAAGTCTACCGACGGACACGTTTTTTTTTCATTTATCTATGTGTTGTTTTCGTATTATGAACAAAGCCTATTTAGTATTATTATTATCAAATAGTAACACTATTGATCTACGAGTACGAGTGTATTCCAAACTAATCTTGAAAAGAACTTTCTTTCAAGCGACGCACAATTTACAGAACTTCGGAACTCCCACAAATCCGATATGATTTCGTACCTCTCTCTCCGTCTTTTGGCATTTTCAGTGCCGACAACTTTTATCTTTCCCGGAATGATTCAGTAGATTTTCCCACTTTCCCGATCCGATTGTGTTTCAGAAAAAGACGAACGGTAAACTTTTAGTTACGCCCCGGAGAGCAGCTCCGATTGAGGGAAGTTGAGAAGTATTACGTTACGTCTTTTCTTGATTGGAAGCTCGAATTCACTGGAATAATTCCGGAGCATCGCCAAAATTGTAGGCTTATAGTCGTTCGTGAAAGCGGAAGAATATCTTGTTAACGTGAAGTTGCTGCTATTATTGGGTTTCTTGGGTTAAAGTAAAGCAAAATAATATACGATGAATCAGACAACAAATTTGTTTGATTATCAACATTTCATTCAGAATATATATAAATAGAAACAAAATTTTAAAGTAATGACGTCAGGGCCGTCGCCATGGGGAGGAGGGGGCTCTCCCCCTGCTTTTTCGACTTGGGAAAAAGTTGGGAAATTTTGGGCCGTGAAGAAAAAATAGAGAGAAATAATGATAGAAAAAAATAATAGTAAGAAAATGAAAAATAAAATTGAAAAATACAAAAATGAGAGAAAAGAAAGGGGGAGGTGATAAGAAAAGGAAAAGAACCAGGAGAAGGTTGGGATTTCCCAATATGCATAACTTGGAGATCCCATACTTCTGAAATTTTGAGTAATTTGAAAAGTAAGAACAGTCCACAACAGTCCTGAACAGTCCACAAATTTTGAAGTGACAATTTTACAAAATTCCCAACTTTTCACTGTTTTTTCGACTTGGAAAAATTGGGAAATTTCGGGCCGTGAAGATAGAAAAAATAATGGTAGAAAACAATAAGCACAATATTATTTAAGTGTTGTTTCCTTTCATTTGTATTGAATATTCCTATACATGGTGGATATGGTGGAATACCAAGGACCTTGGTCCAAAGTAGAATAATTCCCATTATTATTTTTATAATTACCAAAATTCATTTTTGTTTGTGCATACCCCAACGGGCATATAAGCATTCAGCCAATCTTTGGATAGCTAAGTGAGAAAATTAATATATTATAGTAGTAAGTAATCCCTTGGCTTCCATTTTTTCGAAAGTTGCGAAATTTTGCTGGTGGGGTTGGGAAAATTTGGATTTCACCCCCCCTGGTTTTTTTTTTCGCCACGGCCCTGAATGACGTACATAACTAGGTCAAAATATAAGTAATTTCTAAAAGAAGCTTGAGAAATAAACGTTTTGTATACCAATGCAGTAAAATGTGCATGAAATGAAGAATTCAAATATATATACATTAATTTCACAGATCTATGTTTTGAGGTTCAGAAATTCAATAATATGAAAACATATTTTTGCACATACTTTTTCAGTTCAGTTTTGGAGGATTACCAAGTCAAACTTCTCTCAAATGATCTTGAAGATTATTGGAAAAATTGATTCTTGTATGAGACACACTGTTTCCAAAGTAGCGTTTCACATTGGAAGTGAATGGCTGGAGATTAAATCAATTTAGAAAAGCGTTCTCGGGGAGTTTATTCCACATACACGCAGTTTTTCAGATGAAGGAGTTCTCAACTAATAGAGTTTGAGGTGTACTGAATGGAACCTCAAAACAATGAGCAGTCACAGTCCGTCGCGTATTTCTGATATGTACCGCTCTTGGTGGAATCAAATGTGCCAAGTCACTTGAACACTTCCTGTGAAAGTATCTAAAGAAGAGTGGCAAATCTTCAACCATTCTTCGATGTTCCAGGCTATCAAGGTTGCACGTGATGATCGCGTCTTCCAATCAGGCGGATGGCTCTTTTCTGAATGAAATCCTGGAATCCAAATGGAATGACGAGACAAGTGTGTGGTCGTCACCAAGCGATATATTGGATTCTTGGTTTTTCCAATGAGTCGTTGATATACAATACAAAGAGAGTTGGAGACAAAATGGATCCCTGGGGAACACCAGCGTTGATGCTGAAAGTATTCGAGAGATATCCATCGATGGCCGCTTGCAGGAAACGTTCTTCCAGAAAGCTTGAGAGCCATTCAAAAAAATGATCCGACAAGCTATAGCATCGAAGTTTGGCCAGCAAATTCTCATGCCACACACGGTCAAAGGCCTTAGAAATATCAAGCGCAACAGTTCTTGATTCTCTGTTTCTTGCCTGTTGATATTCGTTTCCGAAAGCCATATTGATGATCGCTCAAGATGTTGAAGCCTTCCAAATATTTGAGGATATGGTGATTTATGACTTTGTCCATGATTTTTGATATCACTGATAGCAAAGTGACTGGGCTATAGTTATTTGGAAAATTTTTCTTACCCTTTCTGGTTATAGTCTAAACGCGATCAATGTTCCAACAAGAAGGAAAACTCTTTTCTTGTAAGACAGGTTGAGAAGTCTGCAAAATTCTGGTGCGAGTTCATTTGCGCCCTTTTCAAGTACGATGACGGAAACTTCATCAGAGCGACAGCTTGTTCGCAATTTTTGTTGAATCAAGGTTTGTCGTAAGAAGGTCGTTTCATTGAAAAAGGAATATATACATCCATGGATGATAGAATAACTTCCGTGACTTAAGAAGCATAAGTGGCAAATGGTCTTGAAGATCCTCCCATTCAGCTGATCTGTTGTGCCAAACTTTGCGCGGCTTAGATTGTTCCACAACATTTATCGATAATTCACTCAACACTGAAATGAGTTTATGGTCAGAAGATCCCAATGATTCAATTTTAGGTACATTTCATCGATTTCCGCACAATAGGACTCTGCTGTGATGGTTTGGCTCGGTAGCAGAAAGTTATTGTGTAATCGCACCAGCCAGTAATAACCACTGTCTTTTTTGGGGGATTTGTCTTTGGGAAGTGCCTGCGTGGCTCATCGGTATCGGTATCCAGTCACTGTCTTGATCGTCTACTTCTGTCGTATAGGATGCACTTTTCATCACACGTGACAATCAGATCCACAAAGGTTCGTTTAGGTTGCGCAAAAGCAAAGAAGAAGACGTGACAATTTCTGTCGATCGTTCAAATCGTGAGGCACTTTTTGAACTTTCTGACCTTTCCAATACGTTTCAAACCATCAAAAACTATATGGGAGCTGACACTCAGTTCTTCTGCCATTCCATGCACCCTTTGTAATGGGTGTGAGAAAAGGCGAAATATTAAAATTTGGGGAAAAATAGCAGTATCGATGTATAAAGTACAACATTCTCTATCGACCAGTATCGATCAGAATGAATATTTCTCGAGATATAGAGCTACAAAAATACATGATATTAGAACTTTTGAAACAATCTAGTATTATCACTTAACAGTAGGAATTAGAAACTAATGAAACAAAAGTATTGGTTCCAAATGTATAAATGAGGCCAACCATTTGCTTACAAATGAAAATGAAAAAAATTAGTTGCTGTTCAGCAACATTAGTCTCCAATGATGACAGCACTAATGCTGCTGTTGCAGCACTAATGCTGCTGTTGCAGCATTAGTGCTGTCATCATTGGAGGAAGATATCTCATCTGTGCATAATCCCCCGTCTGTTATTTTCTTCAACGTCAACAGATCACGTTTCATTCATCACAAAAAATTACCAGTTCTCAAACTGAACTGATACCGAATTTAAGGTTATAAATATTACAAAACAAAATTTTAATGGCTCAATCGTTTTCAAATGAGTTGTGCTAAAACCAACGTCATGCAATGTATATTGCATCAGCCATTCATTTGAAGTTATTTCACTTATGTTTTAACTTTGACCTTTTTTCTAGGAAAACAATCTCAATAACGATCATCGAAGAAGATAGCTACGAAAAAGACGTCCTTTTTTACGTTCAATTGGGAGAACCACAGATGTCGGGTGGTAAGACAATTGGTGATAATCTGTGTCGTATATATCTCTTGATGTCACTCTTTTACATATTTCTTCTTCTACTCTACCACTACTTCTGCTCGTGTCTTCGTCTCACTGCATGATAAGTAAGTATTGTTTGAGTTTGGATACGAACGATGATTACATGTGAGATTTAGTTTCAAATATCCAAAAATCCTAACGGTACAGTAGTGATACATTCCTAATATACAACAACAAAATTATAAGTGAGAAATAATTAATTAATATTAAAAAACAGACTTATCCTCTTATTTGTTTCAAACTCAGTTACATTTGCTAGACATTTGTTATAGTAGTTCAGTTTTAAACATTTTTAAAGTTGAAGCTGATTTAATTAGATGAGGCAATTTATTGTACGTATCAAAACCTTTGACATATACTGAGTTCATACTGTTTTTGGTATCGATTATATGTATATCAAGAGTACGTCTAGTGTAATATTGGTGAATGTCATAATTAAAATGAGAATAAATTAATCATTATAAGAATGACTTTTTACAGACTCCTAGATGGTAGGGCAGGTTTTAGTATTCAATACAATAATACAATACTTTTTTTCCTGAGACTTTGTACAAGCATGGAAATCGTCACATACACAGTAAAGATTGGAGTTGAAAAATATCGAGTGATCATAAAAAAAATTAAATCAATAGCAGATGTAGAAGATAATTTTATAAGACAATAGTATAAACAGTAGAATAGTAAACAAGCAAAAAATCCTGATGTCAAGCAGCCAGATCAGTTTGAAAATATTCATCAAGCGAATAAAAGGCATTTTTGTAGAGAATACTTTTAACGCTATTTTTGAAATTCATGGGATTTGAAATTTTCTTAAAGAATGTTGGAAGTTTATTAAATATTTTTATAGACATAACATGAGGTCCGTTTGATACAGATGTTAATTTGTGGTATTAGATTTATTGGTATTCAATACGAGGCCGTTTCTGGCACAGTAATTAAGCATATTAGCAACTGCAATATCAGCCTGGTCCGAACAAGAAGAAGAGCTCAATAAGGAGGACGTATCATCAGCAAACTGTACAGTATAATGTTGTTGATTAATAGTAGAGATGTCGTTGATGAATAAGAGAAAGAGAGTAGGACCTAGGACACTACCTTCAGGAACACCTGTTAAGATGTTACGATTTTCAGAATGATATATTCCAGATTTGAGCCTAACCATAACAGATTGTGATCTGCTAGTCAGTCCTCATCCATTTTAGACTTTGGCCGCGAACTCCAAAATCATAAAGTTTATCGAGGAGAAGTTGATGATTGATGGTATCAAATGCACGTGCCAAGAAGTATACTCAGTGAAGAGCTCTCTGCAAGTGTCAGTACAAATTTTAATACATCTGGTCATAGGAACTGGCAGGAAAAAACAAAGTTGCTGTTGCAAATATGCTTGCTATTTTGATCTTGCTCTACGTCTTTGCAGTAGTTTAAGAGAATCGGAAGGATTTTCATCTTCTTAAGAGTTGGTTTTTCAAGTCGATCGTTGGACAGTTACACTTCATCCGACAACAGAAAAGCCATAGACTTCTGTGATTGGACTATATACATAATAGAATGGTACTAGATAGATGTAAAGTCATCATGAGTCCACCACTATAAGAAGTATTCATTCTTGAAGCCCAAGCGGTCGGTAAGATGTTTACAATAAATTTCAATAAGTCGGAACTCTTTCAGCAAAAGACTGACACTAAAACAACGAAAAACACTTCGCTCCTGCGGCAACACAAATATATGCTATTGCTAACGCTGGGTTTTTTAAAAAATCTGACTTTTTTTTTCAATTCCAGAGGGCTGAATTCAAGAACTTAGGAACTTATCATGGCTTTCTAGCATGATGACTTCTAGATTAGTCTACCGTTGTTGTATGTGGGGTACAAAGGTTCCTAACACCAAGAGCAAGGCCTGCCTTGCTCCGACACTTTTATTTATTCGCGGTCGGTTTGGCGTCTCAGCCTAGATCTATCAACATAAAGCGATTTACAACTGCTTCATCATCATTCTCGGCATTCCCACATCATTAAAAAAAACCAGGGTTGCTTCTGAAAATACTGAATACGTTGTGAAGAATGAGGAGTGCCAAATTTATCAGAACTGATCTTTCCTAACCTTCAGGCTGATACAAGCTAATGAAACTGATGTAACAGCATATTGAATGGGAGACTAATTACACAACTTCCACAAGTGAGTTTATTTATTTCACAGCGCATAAAATACATAGGAGTGACTGAGTCAAACTGAGGGGTAAGAAAGTAGGATATGTATTGAGAGACCCCACACCTGACACCATGTATAACTCGTTGTTAATTGAAACACTTCACAACTCTCACAAGTGAGATTATATTTCGCACAGCTCATGAAATACTGTCTGACAACAACGCACAACCATAACAAGTACCAGACCACACGGTACTTTCAATAGATGTATATTGATTTCATTCCATTCTACTCTAAGTAGATCAATTTGCGAGACCAGCAGTCTTGATAGAAGGAAAAACGAACGAGATATCAAAATCTCCTCTTCGAACGTTCATATCCAAACCAATCTTTCAAAATATTCATTTATAATGATAAGAATTGACACACAAGCAAGTTTCGTGATAGATAGTATTGTAACAAATTAGGAAATTAACTGTCTTAAACAAATTTATTTCCAACACTATTTCACTAATAACAAATTAATTTATTTATTACAACACTTAGCAATTAACGCTTAATGTATTTCCACTATTTGAATTTTTTATTTAGCCGCTCGAATCACTTTCTAAACTGCCCTCTTGGGTCGGGAAGAGGCTAATAGACTTTCCATACTATTTTATTGTATAGTTGTGTATTCCTACAAATTCCTATTCATTTTGCAGAATTGAAACCTCTGGTTTTATTTATCGCCTACTGTTGATAACTAAGTTAACATTATCCATAATGGATTCACATTATCGTTATTGATTATATGAAGCACCTCCAAGGCCAATTGAAGTCGATCTCACTCACTCCTAAATAACTGCACCCAAAAATATAATGAAAACTGTTTCTCAATGGATTGGGATTTTTGGATATTTATATTGATAGATTTGCTGAGGTTGGAAAGTAGAATGCTTTTAATGTTTCTTGTATGCCCTTCAGCGAATCAATTATTCTGTTGCAGGAGTCAACAGTGTCAACTGTTACTAAAATAGGTGGGAGTAGGCTAGACAGCTCAGTAGAACTCAGTAGGGCAAATGCTCGTAGATTTGTGATGCAATTGGTCGATACTTGATGAAAATCTATAACGTACTAAAGTAAAATGTCACTGTGGGGTTTTCACTGAACGGTGAACTGCAACACGTGTTTCGAGCATCAGGAGTATTCATACTGATTTGATTCTAGCTAATCAGTGGTTTATGTAATATAACAATGTGAATCATATGACACTCTGTGTTCCATTTTCATTTAAACTCATTCATTTTGTATCACACTGTATGTATTTATATTGACACAAGTACCTTCGAGTATCGGGCGTGCGTGTGTGGTACCACAAAACGAGGGACTTACCGCCTCTCTCCCTAGTGTCTAAAAATCTGCCGGCGCATCTATATAGCTCAACTCACTAAGTACAATACAGTGATATTATTTCTAATATATAAAGTCTCAGTAACCTTGTTATCTACAGTCTGCTAATATCGAAAAACACCACTCTGAATAGACAAGGACTGATAATTACACCAGAATTCAGGCATACACTAATCAAGCTTTATGAAATACGAGGGTTGTTCAAAAACTAAGTGTTTTTGAGCACCCAATTTCATTTTTTTTACACAAAATTTGATGCGAATTCCGTAATCCATTTTTTCAATATCAGAAGATTGCCGAACGCCCAAAAAAGTTTCAACTTTTTTTTCGAAAGTGGTTGACAATGTTTCATGATGAATTTTATCATTTCGGAATTCCATTATCTGAAATTATTTCACTATGATTCGAAATCTATGAAAGAACAAATTAAATTAGAATGAATAGTTAAATATCAATTATATTAGGCAATGAAACCTGAAATGAAGATATAATAAAATGGGTAAATACGAAATAAAGATGCTTACAGAGTAGAGAGGAATGGAAAATAATAGAAATAGTCACAAAATCAAAAATAAATGAAAAATATTTAAAATTAAATAAAGATATCAAACCAAGGTACTTCACGACGTTTCGAATGTTGGTATTACATTATTCAAGTTTGCCCTTCTACACTTGTATAAAGTTCTCCATTATAATTTTTATATTTTTTCAGATTGTGGAAGGTAACAATTACCCAAAAAAAAGGTC
>WOGO01004118.1:561-13585 GCA_015342085.1 Leptinotarsa defecta | reverse complement strand
TATTTCTAGAAATATCGATATTAATGTGTTTGTCTTCAAGAAATTATTAAATGTTCCGCCATTTTGTAGTAGGTTAAGATATTGACTTCATATTCTAGGATTGTGAGGTATTGGTCAGGAGCTTCAAGATGTTAGTTTCACTTCAAAATAAAGTATTCATGCATTAATTTCATTATCCCAAATTTCAATTTTTTGAGTTGACCCCTTCAAAAAATAAAAGGGGAGAAGGGCATTAAAGAAATATCTAAGGTTCATGATTAACCTTTAATATCGAAGAAAAAAGTCACGGCTCAGATTTGTTTCGGTTTCTATAGGTCTACAAAAATTCAGCCTGCTGTATTTTTTTCAGCAAGTGTGAACTATCTGGCATGTGAAACTCTCTGTTAAACTTGTAATAAACGCTGAGTCACGATTACCGCAACCTCCTCAAATGTTTTACAATTATTTAGTTACACCCTGTATTCAATACTTTTTGTCAATTTTAGCTGATACTCTGTAACTAGATTATTTAATGTTTTTTTTAATCTACAAGAAATACAACTTGTACAAATTCTTCACAATACCTGTTAATACAGGGAAACAACCCTGAACTGGTTTTCGTTCATATCGACATGAATCGAGACTGTCTGCGGTGTCTGTACAAATAACTACATACGTGAATATTTTTTCTAGCAGAGCACTTTCAGATGAAAATATTTCATCTACGAAGTTATTGCACCCGTGACCTTCTAACTATAAAGAATGGTGTGAATAACAAAAACGCTTTTAATCTTCATCGGTCGGGATAACCCCGACCCACTTTTTGCGTACTTCCTTGTTAGGAAAGGAGTTTCATCGGATGCTTTGTAATCCACCACCCCTGCTTTGTATATCCCGAACAGGGATGGACTGGAAAAGTTAATGAGAAAATCTTTATGCACCCTTATTCACGGTTAAGGCCGTAGATGATTCGATATCCTTTTCGGCTTGTTTTGCGTCAATACATTCATGAGAAGGAGGATAATAATCACCGAAATCAGTGAGTTGAGTCCTTTGGTGAGTTGCGCCTTAACATCGCGAATGAATAAACCGAGATATTCGGAAAAATAAGCAGTGCTTGAACGTGCCGTGAACTGTTACCATTTCTACGGGTAAAATTACAGAACATTCTGTACAGGAAGAAAAGAAATAGGATTAATCGAGTTTAAAAATTATCAGTACCGAAATATTCATAAATATAAGTTGATTGTGGAAAGAAAATGGCTGAAAACGTTAAAAAAACCACGTGAACTCCCTGAATTCGATTGAGATACGTTGACACTTTCATAGTATAGAACCATGGATTTACAAGAACTGGATATTTTTTGGAGCACCTCAACACCGCCTCGTGATAAGGTATAACGTTAACATTTACAATGGAGAAGAAAGCTCACAATTACTTGACGTTTCTATACATGATGGTGAATAGGGCCGAAATTAAGTGAGGAACGTCTGTGAACAGAAACCCATTCACAAAGAAGTGTATCTCAAATCAAAATAGAAACGGGGCCAATCTAACAAAAAAGGATTCGTTGTGACCCTAAATAATCGGGCAATCAATTTTTTCATTACGAAGGGAAGCCTCGAGAAGAATTTTTGTCATATCAGAAAATATCTTCAACAGAATGTATATACCAAGAAGCTGGTGAAACAGATGATAATAATAAAGATAATTGTACTTTGAATATGAATCGTTTTTCAAGAAGTAGGTTATAATTTGTTGAATATCGATTGAGGCATTTTTATATGAAATTTTTGTCCAATGAGTCATTGAAAATCTTAGTCGCTAGTTGATCATCACATTCACGTCTTTCTTTAAAGCTAGGCACCACCAAATTGCCGTTGAAGACTTGTGGCTAGATTCAAATCTTTTTGCTTTAGTTGATTATATAGGCGATTGGTTCAATGAAACATTTCGAGATATATTCGGAAAGACATTTCCATCTCTCAGCTCTCATGTCGTCCACCTCAGAAGACTTGTTTTGTTTTAGATTTTTATATTTTTCATTTCAGATGCATTGTATGAAAGTTTTGTTGAACTCGTTACTTATAGCTGTTTGAATTGACTTCAATAAGCCTTCACCTTGTTTGTTTTTCGTTATTCACATCATATTCGTACACGAGATGACGGAATTTATATTATCTACAGCAGAAGTTTACGCTAAACACCCACATTTTTTCAGGTGTTCTCTGAATTAATAGCGTTTACAAGATATTCACAAATAAAAGCACAACTTGGTAGTCTTCTAGATTATGCCTTTTGTTTGCGTAAAAATTAGTGTTACAGAATATTTCTCAAACACGTGAATGGAAAATAATGTTATATTTTCAAATCATTATGGGGTCGTGTTTCATTATGCAGGATCTCTCATGTTTTCATACATACATCGGCAAGAGTCGTAATACATGTCTTTTTTGAGGGTTTGCTCAAGCAAAACATGCAATCTATTCTATCATAGTCATTAGTTGAAAAATTGATGAATTTAACCAATAGTTAAGCATGAAATAGGAGATTCGGTTCAGCACTCTTTCGAATACTTTTACCATCAACGCTGGTATTCCCCAGGGATCCATATTGTCTTCAACCCTTTTTTTTACGACTTATTGGAAAAATTGAAAATCCAATATATTGCTTTGCTCATCATTTCAATTGGATTCCAGAACATAGATCCATGAGATCAACAAAAAAATCAATCCACTGATATCATAGGTAAACTGATCTTCTCAAGACGAGATGTCCTCATCATCCTTTCATACACCTCAGCTCCATTCAAAAATTCTCATGAATTGAAAATCTTCTACCTTAAATTAGACCGATACAAATTTTATCTATTCAACTGTCTTGTAAATGAAGATTGTCGAATAAAAGTGTTTTCTTAAGTGTCTAAGTAGTCTTATACATCACCAAATATTGTACTGATTGAAACCTCAAATTAATTCGAGACTTGAACCTCAGTCCGGTGCTGATCCGGGATTGCGAGTTATCGAAGTGTGGCATTTTAATTTGGTCCTTTTCTCTTCAACTCTTCAACTCTTTATGTATTCTACAGAGTAACATAATCGCGCACTTGTAATCTGAAGATCCCCTAATGAGACCGTTGTTCGAGAGTTCGAGTAATTAAAGCGTACTCCTTTTTGTTGCTAACAAAGTTGTCAAATCTAAACTACATTTACCTCTCTTTCGTTCTTATAGTTTCATCAACACGTAATTTATATCGGGAAATATTATTTAGAAAAAAAGTTCATATGGTTGACTTCGTGACTCATACTGTTATCGTTTATATTCCCTTCGAAAAATTAATATGTAACAAAGTTATTATCGAATCTGAGAAATATTCGTCCACGATCGATTCATATTTTCTTGTGTCGACGATGATATTATTATTTCATTCATTTGTGGTCCTGAACATTGTTTTTGCTGGGAAATATTTTGGATAGTACCACAAACTTTGTAACCTCCTGTATAATTCCTGGTCCAGCAACGAGTTCTGCGAGTGGAAATATCACTTGAAAAGTGATGTTAAGTTGAGATAATCATTATAGACGATTTCACTAGACTGTATACTAAATAGAAATCAATGCTAATCTACACTCGCCAAAACCGTCACTGTCGTAGGAAAAGCACATCCGCGCGTCCACCTCCATCAGATTGTTTTCATTCCTCCTCTTTTTTCGTGCCTTTTCATCTATTTGTTTTTTCTTCGTGGTAGGTACTGCAAATTTTCCACACTTCTTTTTAGGTTTCTCCGTGATGGGGATCACTTGTAATTGCTCATCTGCTGCTCTGGTGACTAACTGATTCTTATTGGTAGATAATAGACACTGTCGTAGTGTAACAAATCAATGAATTAATTGTCTCAAACAAATTTATTTCCAACAATATTTCACTAATCACAAACTGATTTATTTATTACAATAATTAGCAACTAACGCTTTATTTATTTCCACTATTTGAATTTTTTGTGTTGCCGCTCGATTCGTGAGACGTGCTTATATCGTTAACGGTCCTTTCTAGAAATCTGAAGTCGGTTCGGTTCTAGAATTTTACCGGCGATTCCCGACTGCATTCTTTCGCTGCAGGGGCAGCTTCAGATTCATTACAGTAGGATGAAATGCGTAGATCTTTATTTCCGTTCGCTATGCTACTGTTATTTGCTGCGTCTCAGTCACCTCACCGCCTTGCTCACTTTGTGCTCATATAGGGAAGAAGGCCCCATCCCACATTGATTCGTTAAAGTCATTGAATTATCCTTCTTATAGAGAGCTAGTTGAGAAACCACAAATAAGATGATATGAATTAGGCTAGTTGGACAAGTTTATCTGATGGAGCTACCGTGTAGTGAAACACTGCTTGCTTGAATATTATAATGTGAAAATCATGTAATTATTGTCGAAAATAGTGTAATTACTTTCAATCACAGTTAATTTATGTGTAACATTGTCATCTAACTTTTCAGAATATGTTATGCGGAACATTTTACGTAACAAATCCCATAAAAATGACTCCAAAAGACATAAAAAGTTAGTGCTTGAGTATAGACACCAATATTTTCATACTTTCTTTTTGAATAGATTATCTTCTTCAGATAGTGATATATCATAATGTCCATTCTTCGTTAAATAAACATTTTCTCTTTTACTCTTTTTCCTGTTAATTCTCCTGCTTTTCCACGATACTGAGAAGAGAGAAAATCGAATAACTCTGGAAATCAAGGGATTGAGAAGGTTGGTGTTCTCGTAAAACAGGAATATTTTATATAGTAATTCTTTGATCATCAACTTATACTTACAACGTAAATATTTTTTTCTTAGACCACTTCCCACGCCTCACATCAACAATTTTTCTTTCCCGTGAAAGTTTTGAATTAATTTATTATTCAATTTGAGAAGAGAAATGCTGCTCTGTTATTTTTCCTCGATTCTGGATAATTGAAAGTAAAACCGAAAAATATTTTCGTATACTGAATGAATTATTCATGCTGAATATTATTCACCTTTTCATTTTCCGAAAGAATATTCTAATGTAGAAATGTTATCTTTCGGCTGAAGAATAATGAAATTCATTTGAATAAATGATGACATTATTCGATTGTTATGTCACTGAAATAGAAGTAATAATAGACAATTGATCACATACTCAATAGGATATCAAGTTGAACATATCATAATAATGATAATAAACGCTCTCAAAGGGTCCACAAACGACCAATTGTTTCGATCAATTGTACAACCAATTTAGAATATTTTTCATCATGGCACCAACCGTTTCGAAAAAGATAATAATGACTGCTGTTGTAATCGTATCATTTGTGGATATTACCAATAAAAAGATAGCACATATGAATTTATCCAAAGAAATATGCACCAAAGAATTTGTAGTTTTCGAGAGTTGCCAACGAAGCGATTACGATCTATTCAAAACTTTGTTAGTACCGTCAGTACTTGGGTGGTTCTTCTTTTTAACCTACAATTTCATAAAACATATGCTCAATTTCGAAAAAATAATTGTAGGGCTTCTTCGTCAGTATATGTATATATTCAGATAGCAGGATGTCTATCCTATCGAAAAAAAGTTGTTGGCCGAGAAGTTTACAGATTTTTGTACGATTTTTAAGACCTGAAAGATGGATTCGATAAAAAAATGTGCACCTCCGTTACGAAACCTTCCATTTTATCCTATCGTATACTCTTCGTCAAATAATTTGCACTTTCTTATACAATAATTAGAACTTTTAGAAAATATATCGAAATAATATACATTTTCTGCTGATATTAAAGTATGTTTTTGCTATAAATACATTTTTACTATCATTTACAAATAAATACGAATATCACAGACGGCAATATCATCAACTATTATGGAGATAAATTTTACGATGTCGCACTAGTCACAACACAATATATAAACGACAAAAATAGTTTGTCTACAAGGAGACAACATCGTGACAGAGTAGTAACTTATGTGACAAAGTTGTTATTCTAGGGAATAGCAGGTTAAGTTTTGAAATAAAACAGTTTTATTTTCCTAGAATCATTTATTTTGTTAATAATCTTTATGAGTCTTCAACACTGCCATATAAAATAACATGAGATCAAACTAAGATAAAATTAATGAAATCACATTTGAGAACCTTTACCAAAAGAGATTCGTATTTTGATAAATTAAATGACTACTCACTTGTCCTAAGTGAATTAAAAATCTAGTCTAACTTGACAACAAATTAAAATTACTTGAAACATAAAATAAAATAATCATCATCAACAATAGCACAATCTAGCAAGACAATATTTCAATTTCAATGCCACTGATAGAAAGACAGTGGCTCTTCGAACTGAAAATATTGTCTCCTTCCTTTTTAAATATCGTTCAGATCAAAAGGAACATCCGATACGTCATTCTTCAATAATTTGAAGTCTTCCACTTTCATCGACTGTTTTCAGAAATATTTCCAAGACATCGCCTTCTTCATCGACGGTCCGTTTTGCTACTCCAGCCCAAGTGTAGGATAGTTCTTTCGCTTGGTACTTCAACCAATACGTGTACTCCGTTTTTTATATTCATGGGATGAATTTCTTCAGGCTGGCGTGTTTGGTAAGAAGTACCGCAGACGGTAGTTTGATCAATTGGATCTTTTGTTTTGAGCATGGCCAAAGGCTGTTCTTCATCGGATGATTCATCTGTATCGTAAAAACTTATTCGGGGCATCCCAATTATGTTCACAGTATCAGCGAGCATGAATTCCTCCACATCATGAATTATATCGTCGTCTTTTTAGTTAGATAATAACTTGTCCACAGTATTTTGTTGTTGGGTTTCAAGCAGAGGCCGATCAGTTTAAGGAACGTGGTAAGAACAGAATTGTTCACAATATGGTTTAAGATTCCACGAGTTTCCGTGAACATTTGGTGGACTTGCAGTGTCCCTTTGAAGTGCACAATGTTACTGAAAATGGTTGCTGCTACCTTTTCTATTTCTTCGTCTGTCACCATTGTGAAGTTTAATTTTGTTGGCATTTTGAAGTGCGGAGAAGAATTGGAACACATCTGCAATATCGTTTCCTCTAGCTACTATGACATCAGCTTGGCGTTTCATTGTTTACCCAAAACCATCAGCAGGTCCTTATCCATGCCGTGATTCAAAGTTCCATAATATTTTGCGAAACCCGTATTCTTCAAAAAACCTGTTTTCCATTAGGTGAAAGTTCATCTATTGCTAATCGTGAGCTACAGGTCCATTAAAGAAGAAATGAAGAATTGTTACAACAGGGTGTTTTCCTTTTACTTCCGAAATAATCGGATGAAGGGAGCTTAAATCGCAGAAGTTCAAATTTCTGAATAGATGAAACTGTACAGTATGAAGTTACCTGTTTTGTCGGTGCTTCTGCTGGAAAATAGTACATCACTACTGTATGCAGGGTGATTTGATTGAGAATCACCGAAATGGTGAGACTAGATGAGTGATACTTGCAAGCATAACTGTCACTGAAACCTATATATGAAGATACTTCATTTCCTGTCAGCCTGTCACTGTCTGTAAGCTTTGTATTGTGGATGTAGATTTTGAATTACTGCAGCTCGCTATCAAATTTATAGATCAGTTCTTCAATTGTAAGTCTTTCATTAATTTGTAATTTTTTTGTAATTTTTACCTTTTTCTATGCCTTTTCTACAACTTCACTTTTCCTTAAACACTGTCGCAAGTCTACCATCTCTGTTTGGTTACTTTTATCACAATCTACGCACAAGTTCTTGCACTCCGAACGAATTCCTATACCGAATCAACAGAACAACTAGTGATTCTAAGACTGTATTCGTGTCTAAGACTGTATTCGTGTCGTGTCTAAGACTGTATTCGTGCACAATTACTATATTCTTATGTAACGTATTACGCCGCTGTTTCCGCTGGAGTTAATGCATTATTTTTCGCCATGATGATATCTGGAAATAGAAAGTAAGTGATGGGTACCTGAACTTGTATATTCAGGTACTTATTTCCTATTGTAACAATTTTATATATCGATTACTTAGTTCGTAGGACGCTAAGTGAAGTTGCTGAGAACATCACAAAAACTAAGTGTGACGTGGATCTCGTCAAAATAAACAACTTCTTCCTATAAAATGAAAGAAAAATCATTCGTATTCGAGATATAAATTGTTGAAATTTTTCAAAACATGTTTAGTTTTTGTCATAAGTTTTTTTCACAGTAGATGAATACTTTACATTATTTACTAAAACAAAAGACATCCTATGAAGAGTAAACTCTACCAATCATCAACAAAAATAACTGAACCATACTCTCATTTTACCAGAGAAATCACGTTTAATCACAACTTTGCCAGCCCATTCTCTGAGTAATTCACGGCAATAATTGGTTTTCAATTACTGGTCGATCAAAAACAAGTCACACCTCGAACCGTTAGCAAAAAGGAAAAAAACTACTTTTCAGCCAGAGGCAAACCGAACAGAGCAATTTTTACGTTTACGTGATGGTCATTTTCAAGTGAGCAGTTCGAGCATTCAGACTCCTTGGGGAAGAACAGGATCTGAAATATAGGCACTTGTAAAGGCCATCGTTGTTCTTACAATTTATTTCTACAATTATCTCGCAATACTCTATCGATTGGAGTTGCACGAATGTAGACTGGGAAACGAGGTTTTTGAATTACGTTATCCTCTCCAGAAAATGTATTCATAACATCTAATAGTTTATAGTTGATGACAAATATTGTTTCTCTAGTTTGTATGTTTTAGAAAATCGAGGTTGAACTGCAACTAATTCACCTGAATATGATTACAATGTATGATTATGTTCCAAAAAAAAAATAGTAATAGTTTTCTTCAATTTGGGAATATTTCAGAGAGAGATGAAATTTTTTCTAAAGAACGTCGATACGAACTGTCATTATGACAAGAGCAGTAATTTCTTCCGGTGAAAAAAAGTTGTAACTTAATAGAAATGACTACCTCGGCTTGCAATGTTGTCCAAAATGGTGACAATGAGGAGATTTCTTGTCCCGTAACTTCTAAGTACACCATTGAGGGTGATTGTATTTTATCTAGGTAGAATTTTATACCAACACTCTATAATAAATTAATTTCTGATGCGTTTTCATGATTGATATCTGTTTCAATACCATAACGGAAGTTTGCAGTAGAAATTGAATGACTTAAGTGATTTTCATGTAATCATGATAATCATGTAATCCAATGTCCAAATGGGAGTAGTTGTTTCGTAAAAACTTTTTATACGTATAATTCGATATTTTGAAAAAAGTCCATCTTTCAGTAAAAATATTTCATTATAGTTATTTTTTTTTCTTTCCTTCTTTAGAATTTCTCCCAGTTTATGTTTGATGATGTAAAAGTAGAAAGACAGAGATATTTTTTCCCAAAGAACTCATCTTCCAAAATTATTTATTTTTCAATTTTGATGATACATTTGTCTTCACAGCCATAAAGGCGAGAGCAATCTTTCAAATAACCATAGACCATTGAACTCTTGAGCCGTAACTTGATGAAAATTATTAACAATATCTACAGTAAAACAATATCCATACTATTAGCTTTACTGAACAACTTTTACTGAATAGTACGGTGGAAATTATTTTATTATCATGGATGAAACTATCAGTGACATTCCTTGAATGTCTCTTTTCTACAGATACTTTCTCGGGAAATATGCGACTGACTTGGCCCACTTGATTCCACCTAGGGCGGCATAAGCCAGAAGTACGAGACGGACTAACGTTTCCCATTGCGTCGGTTTCACCCTGATGTTTAAAAAGTCTCCCAATTGAAAACTAGCTTACTTGTGCAACGAACCGTTTTTCTACATAAATGTAGCGTCTTCCAACAGGGACTTCCAAACTTTGACAATTGATAACGGCTATCTTGAAGCTACATCTGTCAAATTAGTTGTCATTCATTTAGTCTGCTTTGCCAAACCACCATGAATGGATGAAGCATTAAATAACTTGTTTTATCAAAATGGGTGTTCTGTTAGGGCAACGTACCGCGTGCCTCGTCCATTTTACGGTGCAGGAGAATCCGAGGCAGTCGATTTCGCGTCACTAACAGGAACTCGTTCTTTCTCGGACGACAACTTTGCGAATTTTGCGTAGTGACTTGGGCCTGTACCGGTACAAAATTCAACTGACCCAGTTTAATTGTACGATTTTCACTATAAAGGGTTTTACAAAAACCGCGACACGTATTTCGCTATACAACAGCTTCCTCAAGCGTAAACTGAACGTTACTTCTAAATTACAACCATTTCATACTCTAACCTACTCGTCTGCCTTATGAATGAATCTACCTGAAAAGAACAGGTACGAATTCATTAAATAAATCAATAAATTTTTCGAAAGTATACCTGTAATTATACCTAACTATTTTTACCTGAAAATGAACAGATCCAATAATGGCGAATTATTCAATTCAGTTTGATCGTTCATAAGATATTAGGAGTTTTTGAATTTGTTTATTTCCATACTCTCCAACAGGTTAAGTTTAAGTTTTAAACCTTTCTTCTGGAAATGGAAGCTTGTATTCATGGTTGAACTCATGTCCTGCTGAGATTAAATGAGTGGCATATGTGGAATTTACTTTTCTTTCTGGAAACTATATTTGTGTTCCTTTATGTGGGCTTTGAATGCTCTTCCAGTTTGACCTATATAAAACATCGGACATGACTCACACGGTAATTTATACACTCCTGATTTTTCTGAAACTGAACTTTTATCTTTGTAATTTTTAATGTGCATGCCTAAGTTGTTGTTGGTTTTGAAAGTAGTATTTACACTTTTGCTGTGCAGAAAATCTGAAATCTTCGTAGTGGGTTGGCCTAAGTAGGTTAAGGTTCTATAACTTTTATCCTGTTCTCTTTGAATTGGGTAAATTTCTTTAAAAGCTTGACTGTATAACTTTATTGATAATGAAGAAAGTATTAGACCGCTATCGTAATCATTGTTGACGGCTATTTGCTTCATTATATTCGGTTCTTCATTACAAGGGCACATTTATCAGTATATGGATCATGCTGCTACCTCATGCTGATAAGATGACTAGAAAAACATCAAGAGTAGGTACTCCATTTTTGAAAAAATGGTATTATGCTTCATCGAAATATGCAGGAATAAATAAGGTGTCTCATCAAAAAATAGTTATTTATCAATAACTTTTGATATCCCATTTGAAAAAAACATTTTTTACATCATTGAATTTCGAGTAAAAATGTGGTTCGTAAATTTTTTTATAGAAACAAAAAATTTTTGACAGGAAAAAAGTTACAGCAACTTTTTCGAAAATGCACATTTTCGATGAAATGATGTTACTTAGAAACGATAATAGATATCGATATTCGGTTTTCACCATTAAGTTTGTCATAAAATTTGATCCTCAGATACATCAATCAGTTTTCATCTACCTAGTTCGATAACATCAGTTTCCCTTCAAAAGTGTCCAATTTGGCCTCTTTGTACACATATTTTTTACAAAGGATAGCTTTTCGTTAATAATTGTATTCAAACTCAGATTTTTTCTGCAATATGTTTTTTTCTTCTTTGGTATAGTTTTTCATGGCAACATTTTCTGAAAAGAAATATGCGAAGAATTTTAATCAAACCTTTCAAATTCATTTCGTTGGTCGCAGAAGGCTTCTTCTGTTCATGTTTCACCCTCAATAAAATTCGCAACTGGGAAGCAGATTCGTTTTATGTCCGACATAATACGAAGAACGCATTTTTATCAGAGATTTCATTCGCCATAAAATTTTGTTCAACACAGTTTCAGGAATGACAATTTCATTCAAGCAAAGCTGGCCATCGAATCAGACTGAAGTGGCTCTTTCTGCTTAACTCAGAAACTTTATTTCAAATTAGAAGAAGAACGATACGATGTTTTCGAGAACATGTTTAAAATAAACTTCATTTCATTGTTACTGCTAGGTGTCGAAATGATACTCCTTGAAAGCCTCGAACATTTATTTTTCTGTAAGATCCTCCAATATTTGAAACGGGTGAGAGCTTTTTACAAAGCGTCGGGTAATTCCAAAATAAATCGGTAGAAGGTGATATCATAATTTCAAAATTTGAAGGCATCATAACTCACTTTGTGCGTCAGGTAAATTATTGTGCTGTCAGAATTATTGAAAAAAAAATCCCAATCGTAAAATACAAAAATAAACAAGACAAAGACGTGAAAACAATAATGATATAAATCAAGTTTTGAAGTCGAAGTCAAAATTTATTCACCTTTTTTAATACATGAATGTCTATATAACACGTATATTTTATACAATATCACTTATATCATTTACAACACCTCTTTCACAAAAATACTATTTTCCTACTCCTTCAGGGAATAAAAATAAATTGTTACCAGGAAGTCTATGACTTCACTTCTGATGCTCTGTAGTAAAAAGTTGAAATATTTCGCCCCGGCATAAAGTGGCGAACCTTTGTACTCATTATAGTTTATTTTTCCTGGTGGAAGTCGTTTCTCCTTCTCGTTTGGTGAGAGTGAATTTCCCCATTTTGTGTTAGCATGTTAGCATAAACGTAATTTAATATATTGTAGAGATATACAGATGGTAATGTGACCTGTTTTTTGTCGGTGAAGTAACCAACAGTAGTCTCCCATTATGTTGATGTTCCAGCGGCCCTGGTAACGTTTTTCCATCAATTTGATATCTTGGTGGAAACGCTCACCCTACTCCTCACTAACATCTCCCCAATTTTCCGGGAAGCAATCAAGATGACCGTTCAAGAAGTGGACTATCAGGCTCATCAAACATCCTAGTTTCTCAAAATTCTTTAACATGTTACCTACAATTGTACGATATTCTTGAATGATACCCATGTTTCTTTCTCATGTATGATCATTGCGGTTCCACAGTTTACGTCGAACATCATTTTTCGAATGTCGGGTCCTACAAAGAAGCCTTCTTTCAGTTTAGCCTCTGAAAGATTTGGAAATTTCTGACAGAGATACTTGAAACAAGATCCA
>WOGO01004117.1:0-13585 GCA_015342085.1 Leptinotarsa defecta | reverse complement strand
TATTGATAGGATTATATTTGATGAGAACATTGTTGAGTGGAGAATTCCAATCATCTCTGAAAATATCAGAATCAGAATTGTGTATATGATCTGAATTAAGTTAATCGGTAAGAACATTCGAGCACATTATTTATGAAAGTCCAAACTAATGAAATTTACTCAATAGTTCGGCCATTCTCTGAAGCCTTGGATTCTCCTAACTTTTTTATTTTTATTCTTTGTGCAATTGTTCATTTTTTACTTGTATTCTATTCCACCATTATTTCATTTCAGGTTTTTTGCTTAATATAATTGTTCTTTTCAGCTATTAGTTTTTATTTATTCTCTTTTAGCTCTTTCAGGAGGGATTTCAAATCATTTTATATAATGTCAGGCAATGGAAGTCCAAACTAATAAAATTTATCCAATAGTTTGGTCATTCTCTTCGATGTCCGACATACTGCATCATCTACAAAATTGAACTATCAACATTATTCTACAATGCACACTCACTTGGTTTATTTCATGGCAGAGAAGCCAATATTTGAAAGTATCTGCCATTTCTCTGATATCTCTACATGTTTACATTGGTTGGAAAGTTCCGGCACTGTACAAAGGAAGCTGAAGGAAATTAGTTGAGAGTAAATTCCACGTCAATACCAATAATGCCAGAGGTTTCAAACGCCTAATAGAGTACTCGCAAACACTCTGTTATATGGACTTGGCGAAGTCATCATCTTAGATGAGAGGAACAGCTACGTGTGCAGATTCAATATCGAAACGAGGGTATAACAGAGAGATCGTGTTTGGGAAGCTACTCATTAAACTGATCATATTCTATTGGATAACCGCTGATCCAATTATACTATGTTGAATTAGTTATTGAAACAATCATAATTAGAGAACGGGGGTGGTAAGTGTAAGAGTCATTGGAGGTCGTGAGGTGATATTGATAGGATTATATTTGATGAGAACATTGTTGAGTGGAGAATTCCAATCATCTCTGAAAATATCAGAATCAGAATTGTGTATATGATCTGAATTGAGTTAATCGGATAAACATTCGAGCACATTATTTATTAGTTTCAATTAAATCGATTGGATTGACAAATCATTACTCTATTTGATTATTATTCATCTGCTTTTTATCTGGAGTTATTACTTTACGAAACCGCAGAAGGACTACATAGTTATATTTTTGATTTTCAATGATTTCAATTGAAAAATATGACCCAAGTTTGAAATTTTAACTTCTCATCCAAAAATTTTAAATACACCGTGAAAATTCGAGTTTCAAATAAACATTTCCAGATCAGAGATGGAATATTGCAATCTCAAAACTTCAACTCTGTTATTCGAAATTTTGAGTGATGGAGTCCATTTGGAAAAATGTTCTCAGGAAGTTCATTCCACTTAAACGCATTTCTCCAAATGATAGAGTTCTCAAACAGTGAAGTTCGAAGTGTAGTGAGTTGAATCTCAAAACGATGAGCAGCCACAGCCCGTCATGTATTTATAACATGTACCGCTCTTGATGCTTGAGATTTCGTGGCATTGAATTGAACTTGGTTACTTTCACTCCAATTCGAAATAACTTCTAGATCCTCATTGGAATATGCAACCTCCTGCTGCCGGTAAAGATGTGCATTCGCCCCCGATATCCTGGAATCCAAATGGAATGACGAGACAAGTGTGCTGTCGTTAGCAAAGCAATAGACTGGATTCATGGTTTTTCCCAATAAGCAGTTGACATACAATAAAAAGAGGTTAGGAAACAATATAGATCCCTAAGAAACACCAGCGTTGATGGTAGCAATATCCTCCTCTTGGAAAGAATTATTGATATATTCAGATCATCACTCAGGACGAACATCGAAAATCTTTTTGAAAATTGAATTTTTGTAACCATCTCGGTAATCAAAAATTAAGCATTAATGAAGTGACGTTCAACCAAGATGTAGAGGAAATTAAAAAAATCATCATTAGTAAACTGTTATTTTATTAAACCCAAATGAAAACTTCTCATGGAAAATTACTTATTTCTCAAACAATCATTAGACCGTTGTTAATTCAATTACTGCTTTCAAAAATGAACTGGAACACATTACTCAACGCGTGTTTCAACCAAGCTAGCATATTCAACGAAAGTCATTTTTTGTGAAGGAAAAAAGTCAGTTTTTTTTTGACCTTTTTTGGGTAATTGTTACCTTCCAGAATCTGAAAAATATAAAAATTATAATGGAGAACTTTATACAAGTGTAGAAGGGCAAACTTTTTAGTTTACCCCAATAAGTTACTGCGTAAAAATCAAAGTATTTTTCACAAAGAAAAATCTTCTATTTATCGTAACTGATAAGAGTTTTGAATATTGAACAATTTTTATTCTTTTAAAACTACCGTATTCAAAATACTCAGTATTTCCTGAAAGTCACTGACATTTTTAGTGAAATTCTCTGTATATCTATTGTATGTACTATTTGTTTTAGGTTGATCTTTAATATATGAAACAATAAATAGTTTTTTCTTATTGATACTTTTAGCTTAATGTAACTATCTAGAATTTCACCCAATATTTTTTTTAGGAATTGATGTACAAATGTGGCAGGCAGCAATTCAAGATAATCCCAATCCAAAAAAGTACATACCGGTACCAATAAATGGCTTTGCAGATTTAAGATCAAGAATGCTCCATCAAGAACATCAAACAGGATTGCATCAGGCGTTTTTGGAAAGAGTGAACAATGATATTACAGAACTAAAAACAAGACATTCTTCTTCTGTGGCAAAAATTACCGATTTGAAAATTAAGTTTATGGAATTGCAACATAGGATACTGAAGGTGAGATTATTATTATAATGCAATGAAAATACGGATTAATAATAAGTCACATTTGAAAAAATGACTTATTGCGTGTTTACTTGGCGAAAAATGTCATCACCAAACTAAAAAATATTCACTTTTGCTACAAAGTTCCATTCATATTTAGTTATAGTCAGTACAATATAAATTCTGATCTACGTCATAGTTATATGTCAGATTTGAGCTGACAGTCAAAACTGCAGTGTAGAACAATAGTTTGTTCTATCACTCAACCTCCACAGCCAGCTACGAGCCACAGCCAGGAAAGAAGGGATTTCGCAATTCAACCAAAGTATTCCACAAATTTGTGGTAGTAAATTCATATTTTAAAGAAATTTGGGACCTTGGGTTTATTCCTTGTCGGGGAGAGTTCTCAACTACCTTGAACTTTGCTAGGTTGGTCTATACATCTTCCTATGAGATTACATGGTGAAAGGAAATTAATTCACTTGCTTTTGTTGAAAAAAAATTCTTGATGATAGCTTTCAAAGTGTTTAACACTCTCATGAATTTTTATCATCATGATTAGTCACGCATATAGATAGGGTAAGTTTTCTATGGAAGACCTCTTGAAACCAGTTTCAATGGTGGCTGGAGCATAACATAATCCAAATAACTTTGGAAATGGGAAGAAATATAATGAAACATTTTTATTCATTCACAGAACACTATACAGAATAATATATTTCATAAAATATAAATGAAAGTACTGTGTACAAATGAAATATTACAATAATTAACCTACCAAATATATCTCATTACAAACTTGAGTTTTGGCAGAGTTATGAAGAAATGTTAAATAGATTATTATAATAGAAATTTTATAGAAACAGAAAATTCTTTTTGGCAAAGTTAATAGGCGTATTATATGCAAATCTACTTGTAACCACCAAATATAAAAAAAAATACAATTAACTAGGCATACAGTCCGGATATAAATAGTCCCCTGCCCTTGTTAACCTTTTGAAAGGAATATGATATCAAGGTCGTACAAAATTCACATAAAAACGGTATCATTATTTGTACTTTTTGATAAGAAAGACAATAATAATGCAACACTCGTCGCCAAGAGGGCGCTACCATTTTTTTTCAAATGGAAAGGGGGTCTCGTTTGATAGATAATACAATCATCTATGTAACATTTTTTTATTTTTGAAAATCGGATCAGTAAAAAAACGATATTTTTTTAAAAAACTGTATTCTAAACTCAATCTAGTCTATTCCAGTGAACATTTTTCAAATGTTCATTACTCACTTCCTGACAATAATGAAGTTTGTATACAAACTTCATTATTGTCAGGGTAATTTCGTTAGGAGCACCTCCTATTCTAATTATAAACTTTGGAAATGACTGCAGCTGTAAACCTTTACTTTCTATTTCACGAATCCTCATAAAAAATCTAAAAGCGTCATATCAGGTAATCTAGCCACCTGTTTCGATAATTGTCATTTAGCCACTTTCATACCAGCCTCATCTTGCTGAAACATAATGTCAGTTGAAAACTCATTTGGGTTTGTCAATCATCCAAACCGGTAGACAAGACATGCTTCCTCAGAAGAGCCCGCTAGGTCACGTGATATGACGCCTCCAGATATTTGAAGTGTACGATACACAACCGCAGTTCACATATACTGTTTATATATAGATACATTTTTGCAGGTTTGAAAAATAAATATAAAACTGCTAATTATTTACTCGGGAACGGCTAATCCGATTTCATAAAATTAAAAAGTATTGGGTAGAGAATTGAAATACCTATCAAACGAGATATCACAAAACCACCCTTTCTATTTGAAAAATAAGTTGGTATTACTCTCAATAGAGCGCTTGAGTAAATTTTTTTCGACTTCGATATCTTGTTCCCTTTGAAAGTTAAGAGGGAGGAGGACTATTTATGTCCTCCGCACTCTATAACAATGTACAAATGTCAAAAAATGGGATAAAAAATAATGTTAAGACTATAACAAATATGAGTTACCGTTTTATTAATTTGAAAACGTCATGAAATTCGTCAATAGGCTCATTTAGCAATATATATTTTAACGTTTTACCAATTTTTTTGTATTCATATATAATGCGATTATATAAGCAAGTGATTGAACATTTTTTGTTATTGTTTTAGAGAATTCTCCTAGGGACATGATTTTTTCTATTCATGAAATATAATAAATGAACTTTTGAATGAAATGAAATATAAAAAAGTCATAAAATTGAGAGCACTCAATACAAAAAAATATTCAACATTTCAAATTGTAACATTCATTTTATAATCACAGTTCTTTGTTGATTATTATTCTCTACAACTCAAGTTAAGAAAGATTTTTTAAGCAACTGGCATCTTTCATTGAAAAGAGAATATATATTCTAGAAGAGATTTATCATGTCCATATATAGATAGTTGGGAACTTCAGAAGAAAGGAGGAAGAAAAAACTAAGTTGAATACACCAGTAAAAACTCTACAAAGATGTGTCGCTCTTGCATAGAAGTTTCTTTCAGATACAAACTACTTGGATTTTTTCTTCCACTATGTATATGAAAGAATCGTCTGTACACAATCTGCACATCTTTGCAAGGAGCTTCCATTAATGTATTTAATTTTCTCTTCCTCTTTTCAGAAAGTCCTCACTTTCTGTATATTGTTCGAGAAGTAGAAAGCCAAAGGATGTTTCCCAGAAACTGGACTCTTGCATCTTTTTTATCCATTCTTGTTTTTTAATCTTCTTTTTCTTTTCATTCATTGTTTTGTTTTATTTATTTCCGTTTACTTACTCATGTTTCACCCTACACATTGAAAATGTTTTAATATTTTTTCAGTATGAATTATTTATACCTCTAGGTTATTTTAATGATTGACAAATGTATAAAATAACTAATCGATTCAACAATACAAATTAATTTTTTTTTTCTTTCAGATTCTGGTGAAACAAGAGAGTTCTAGAAAGCTTGGAATAGCAATTCAACCAGAGGAAGAGGTTTTGAGGGGTAAATTTGAAATGATGTATCAGACCTTAAACAACCCCAAACACTTCAAGGTTAGTATGTGAACCTTTTAATTTGCAATTTTAATTGTACAATATAACTAACTTTTTGGAAGATTGTATTTGAATACGAGGAAACTTGTTTTGTATTTGGGAATATCGGTTATCCTGGCTAAATAGTCGTAAGCCATTAGAAAAGCTGACACCAAATGTTCACAAATCACTTGAAGCAATGCACTTCTCTAGGTGTTAATCGATAATATGGGGAAACTGTTCCACACTATGCCACCATTTTTCCTAGCCTATTTTCTGTCGTGAAAACTTAAAGTTGGTTTTGCATTTAAATAGCTGAAATTGGACATATATTTCATTTATCATATATTTGAAAGAAGTAAATTTAAAATTTTTAATTTTCGGTTAATTTCAATAGATAAAAGAGAGTACTTGAAAATATTTTTACCGGTGATGGTGAACCTGAAGTCAAATTTACGTTCAGCTCAATGGGCCTGTAACTGCAGTTTCGTAAACTGTAAGTGTTATTTTAAACTACTTAATGTTGAATAGATATAAAAATACATGTTCCTTTAATTTGGAAAAACTTTGGACTGATATTTCTGAACAATTTCAAATTTAATTTTTGAAGATTCAAAAAATTTCAAAAAGGGAACAGTCATTTCTCAAAACGTTCAAAGGAACTATATTTTCATTTGAAATTCTTATTTGTGCTTTGAAATATATAGATAGAATTTATGAAAAGAATTGTTGTAGTTGAATGATTTTTTTAATTGAATTTCATCCAAACACAGTACCATTTCATTGGCATTTCAGTAATTTTCCATCCATATTTGATTTTTTTATTAAATATTCTTGATTTTAGAAGTGTGAAAGCCCATAAACCTCAAAAATTACTGGTGAAATGACTACGTGAAAGCTGTTTTCCGGGTTTTTTTGATGTGGTCTGCAGGTTTTTATACTTGACGTTTCGTCTACTACTGTGGTAGTCATTATCGAAGGTAATGTGGTAACGGACGCAGTGCTCGAGTTGGTGCTCGATTTGTTGTCCCCAATGCACAAACTACAATGCTGGTATTTGACTTTGGTTTCATATTACTATTGGTGGGCGTGACTTGGTCTCTCTCAATTGGATTACCTGACGTTTGTTTGAAGGTGGTTGACAATGTTTCAAACTGATGAAATGGATTACCTGACCTTGTTTGTGTACCATTAAGGACAGGTAGCCAGATTTCATTAATGTTTATTTCCTCTTCTCATCTATTGAAATTATCCCTGTGTTTTCTAATTTCTACTATCTCTCTATATGCTCTTGGATATTAATTTTGAGTTGTATCGAATATTACTGTATCTTCAAATGACATAATGTTCTTTGTTGAGAGCATGTTCGGCTACAGCTGATTCGTAGGTTTGTCCGAGAAGACAATTTCTCTTCTATGTACCGTCAATGTGTTTTTTTTTATTCACAAATGTTTCAATAGTTATTTATTTTATTTTGGGTGGAGAAAAATCAATGAAATAAAAAATCATGAAAATCAGTTCAGCCTTTCTTGAGTTATAAATGAAGTCATTTTGCGACTTTATTTTATATATTAAGATTGGAAAATTAACTTACACTTCAAGTGAACCTCGAAAAGACACGGTTTGCCATCTAGACGAAAATGAAACGGCAAGTGTTAGAGAAATAGTGACTTGACATAGAAAATGGTTGGCGGCTATCATACATGGAACAAGATTTGGGAAAGCGCGATTCAAATCAATCCAGCTCTTGACATGCTCAAGAGAAAAGATAGCATGCAGTCTCAACCAGAAAATATTGAATATTATTCGAATGAGAGCATGTTCGCGTAAGGCTGATTTGTCGGTTTGACGAATCGACATTTTCTTTTGTGCTCAAAGAGACGGATACCTCTATACTTCTTTTCGTGTTTCCAATGTAGACCGACCTGCAGCTACAAGGAATCCGGTTTACCCGGGTGACCTGTCGGCTGACCTTAGATTTTCTCTTTCAATAGAAAAGAAGAGGCAATGAACATTAATAAAAATATGGCTACCTGGCCTTAATGGTACACACAGTTATGAGAAACCAAGCCATGCTCACCAATAATAATATAAAACCAAAACAACTACCAGCATCGTGAGTTCTGCGTTGGGAACAACAGGAACAACAATCCAAGCACCAACTTGGGCACTGCGACCATTACCTTTACCATATTGCCTTTGAAAATGACTACCGCAGTAGTAGACAAAACGTCAGGCATGATAACCTGTAGTCTACGGTCAAAAAAACTGGAAAATAACTTCCACACAGTTATTTCCGACTGTGAAAGTTTACATTCTTTGGTAAAATAACTGTTTTAACATAAAATTGAAAGTATATAATGTTTATATTAGTATTTAGACAACTAATTTTATGGTGATATTTTATATCTGTTAACATGAGTGAATAGATTGAAAAATGTGCTTTTTCTCATTTTATGTTTTTGATTGCTTAAAGTTATAAATCTGTCGAAGGCATTATCACCATTTTTGCTAATTTTTCATATACTGCCAGTAATTCAGTAAAGTGGCTGTGATGGAAAATGAATTTTATTAGACTATACAATGGGGTAATATGTTCTTATCTACGATATTCAAATAAGTTACTAACCTTGTTCTTTTCATAGTTTTCATTTGAGTAAATTTCAGTACCCATTTCACTAGTTTTATCAAGTGAATTTCAAAGGTCGCAGCATTTTGAAATGATTCTGTACTTCAATTCTGGAAAATTCACCTCTAAAATAATTTAAATGAATTTGTTCATTTGCAGTTTAAGGCTAATTAATGCAACAGTTTTTTATCCAAGTTGCAATTTCTTGATATTATAATCTTTATAGGTGTGGAACATTAGTAAAGATATGCATTTCACGTAAATTTCTATTAACATAAAGCGGCATATATTCAGATATGTGATGGAATTGGGCAATACTTAATGAAAATCTATTAAGAAGCTATTTTTCATATTGAAATACGTGTTGCGTTTTTGTGAAACTGTAGTGAAAATTCACAATAAACTGTTACTTTAATTTGGCACATATTTATTTAAATTATTTCAAGTTTTTTCTGTATTTTTTGCCACAAATAATACAAGTATTGTATTCATAGTCGATAGACATTTTCTGAAAGATAACTTTTTCGAAATCTGTTGGACTCTTCTTCGTTCCTTGTGATTCCTGAATATCCTGGTACCCAGTATAGTCAATCTATTTCTGTTCACTAGTTCTTCCAATCCTTTAAAGCAATTCAAGCAGTCTTGATGGCACCGTTAGCTTCATCAATGACCTGAGGGCAACTTAACTGTTTGTAAGGAGATTGTTCAGGTCATTTTGTTGAGGCCTCAAGTCAATATTCTCTGCATATTGAAAGATTTCATTAAGTTCTACCAGAAAGGTGGATTGTGTTAGTATTTATTAAATTCAAAACTTAATTTAGTGATGAAGTATGGAAAACTATGTCATCTGTCTTGACTCAAATCTATCAGACTGACGGAGTATGTTGAATAACATATTTTCTTTATGGAGATGCAAAAGTGCTGCGAAAGAATCCTTAACACATTTTGAGAGTGGTGACAGCGATTTAGGTTTGACTTTAATCTCCATAAAATTTTAGTAATCTCAACTCATGTGATTCACAGAAGATTAGAGAGAAAAATGCTTTTTATTGTCCTGAAAAAATTAGTTCCTGTTGACAAACATTTTTGGGCTATGTTTAAAAATGATATAAATGTAGTCACTAAAATATGTGTGATTGATGACTTGTTTATTTTATGGTTATTCATGATCACTTTAATGAAATTAATAAAAACACTTTTGTCTAATTACCACTGGTAGATTTTATTTATAGGACCGGTTTCGGGTTCGACCCCATTATCAACTATAAAACTCATACTTATACTTTATAATGGAGTCAAACCCGAAACCAGTCATATAAATAAAATCTACCAGTGGTAATTAGACAAAAGTGTTTTTATTCATTTAATTATAGTCACTAAAATATTATCTAAATGAAATGGAGTATGTCATTATACATGATAGTAAAACAAATAATTAATATACAAATGGAAAGTGTTTTTGAAAATATATGTCATATTAGAGATATACTATAAGTAAATCTGTTATTCATAAAAGGAGTTGTTACTATAAAATTAATTTGAGTCATAATAGACTTCATCAATTATAATTGTTTAATTTATTCCTGAAAACAATCAAGGAAGATAATTTCTATTGTACAATCAATTAATCTTTTACCAAAGCATTCGGATGATGAAGAAACTAGGTAAAGTCGAAATGAATATTAGGAATTCCATTTTTGAAAATAAAACTTCAATAGTCAACATCTTCAGCTGATGTATTTGCTTCCTCGCATCCAGACTATTTGATTTATGGTAAACACGAAGTAGTGACTCAATAAATGTGCAGGATATGTATTTCATTGTCAGTCAGAGGAACTGAATAATCACAGCACGAACATACCTTATGCTTAGGTGAATTCTGAGCCGCTGGCTAACAATATATCTCTAACAAAGTACTCAATAACTGTAAATATCCAATTCGTGTTGTGTTAAGTGAATATAAATGAAAATAAATAAGTCTTGGGCAGGAGATATCTGATCAAGTTAGTTTCACTTGTATTATAATGCGACTGGTTAGGATTATAAAGAGCATATATATTTTTAGGTTTCTAATTTACTGTTTCAAGGGTAAATAGTAAACTTACAATAAGGATTCCTTGTTCAAAGAAGAGTGGTTGGCAGGGATCTCGAAACTTTGCTCCTTTTTGTAAAACAGAAACCGCCCAACTACCTATATATCAAATACCTGTCCTTACTCCTGATGAAACCGAGTTTTCAAACTTCACATCTCAGTTTTATACTTGATAATGGGGTCAAACCTGAAACCGGTCATATAAATAAAATCAACTAGTGGTAATTAGACAAAACTGTTTTTGATGATCATGAATTACCACAAAATAAAATAGTCATCAATGACACATATTAGAAACATTTGCATTGTGTATTTGCTGTATATTCCCCAGAAGACAATTCTATATCTAAAATGTACAAAGATTCTTCTCAAATTTGAGTTTATCATTGACAAGTCCTAAGAACTTAGGGGTCAATTTTAACTCGAGAATATTATTGTTTAGACTAAGTTATTGAAGTTGTTTGCATTTGATAGTAAGGGGGTGGGTTTTCTTATAGTTTATTAACAGTTTCTTTGTGTAGCACTAGATTTTTATTTTTTCTATGTCTTCAGTGGCATCTTGAGCTAGTTTTATAAGATATTTTTCATGCCACAGTAAAGTGATATCATTTGCAAATAATGTGATCTGAGTAGTTATGTCCAGTTTTCTGATAGGATTACCATACAATAAAAAGAAGATTCAAATCTCACAAACACCTTCGGTGCAATAAATATGATTTCTAACATTTTTGCGCCTGAATCCGTAATGTTGCAGCTTCTGCTGCAAAAATCATATATCGACAAGTTCAAATACTTTGGAAAAATCTCAGAATACTGCTGAGGGATACCAGCATTTATATCACTATAACCCATGTAGACAAAGTTTCAAATTCCATTTTTTTTTCAAAAGATGTGTTCCTTTACTTTCTTATAAATTGAATTGATAACTGCTACCATGTGTTTCTCTTAAAAATCTACTTATTTCTCAAAGAAATACACACACACATATGTGTATTTATATTTCAAATGCCAGATAAGTTGTATTAGATCAATTTCAGAATGAATAAAAATTATTTTTGGCGATACTGATGACTGAAAAAAATATCTTCAATTTGTAAAAGTATTCTAAATTTCTATTGGTACCTTCATGAACGGTGTACAATGATCTGAGTTGTTGTTAATTGACAAAATTATCGATACCTGTGCCTGAGCTGTTTCTGTATTGAACAACGTAATCAACCAGGCCAGTGAAGAAATCCACAACTTATGGAAACCTTTAATCAAGCACCACTTTACCATAATTTCTACTCGTTTATTATTTTCTGTATAATTTTTATCAACATTTCTCATTTTTAATTCATCTTAGCTTTCTTATTCTTTTACGTTTCACAATCATTGTGTATTTTTACTTTTTCATAATTCCACCATTATTTTTAATAATGGATGTCCGAACTTTTGACAGTCAACAAGAAATACGGTCAAGAACTTTCAAAAGTACCTGTATTTGGATCCTACCATAACATAGCAAGCCCTGTAATAATTATTTTCCTTTTGACACACTCCAAAATAAGGCATCAGAATGCCTTAATCAGTAGAATTTGGAACCTCTGGGGTGAAATGGATTTATTGTGAACACTTTTCCCTCACCAGAATAAAAAAAAGCTGTCTCTCGACGTGCGTTTCACTAACCAAGTTAACATCATCAGGAGATCACTAAAACTACTTACAAGCTATGTTAATGTTTTTTTATTTATATAAACGAATCATTACCTTGCATCCTGACGGTTATTAAATTGATTCCTAGTATTTTGTTATTGTCCTATTTATTTACTACCTGATTGATACCTAATATTCACTTCACAGGAGTGTTAGTATAGACACGCCTGAAGAGACTATTGTATAGCGAAATACATGTTGCGTTTTTGTAAAATTGTGTGAAAAATCTCATAATGAAGTGTTTCTTGAATACGTTGCGGATTTTCATCAAGTATCGGTCGATTCCATCACATATGAAATAGTTGTTGCTCTTTTGAGAATAAAGATTTATTGAAGTGTAGAATTTCTTCCTCACTTGACTAGCGAATATCTATCATTATTAATTATGTGATTTTTACTTGGCAGGGTCAGGTTAACGAACTTTTGGCATTTGTCAAGTTGATGGACGGGAGCAGTCAGAAACAAAGTCAACATACCTACAAACTAGATGTTGAGGCACAAGATGAAATAAAACAGCTTTTGAAAATGGAACAATGTGGCATAACTCAACTGATAAATATTATCCAGAATGATTTAGAAGCTCTCAATATTATAAACACTGGAATGAAACAAATGATTCAGAATGCGAACTAAGCAGCTTGTTCATCTTATACAACAGACCGGAAAAATGAACTGTTTTCTTACTATTATTCAGTCAGTTTAATCAGACACTTTTTATAATTATATGAATAGAATAAGTTATACAATTATCCACATTGATTTTTTTGTTATTTTTGTAAGATATTATGATGAAATAACATGAAGAAAAAATTGTTTGTGTATTTCTTTCTGAATATGATAACTGAACTGAAATCAAATAAGTGATAAAACATCATACAAATGGGTAAAAAATGTAAATTAAAGCGAAGAAATGATTTATTTAATATCTTTATCACACTTGGAAAATAGTTTCATTTCAACATAAACAATGATTGTTTTGTTCACAAGATATGAGTACTTGTAAGTCTGAAGTTTTTTTTTTATTAAAAACATAACAGCATACAGTTCAACATAGTTAAGACACTATAAATATATAATATGTTGTTATTCTCCCTAATCAGCAAAAATGCTGGTCTCGGGATTCACAAACATTCAACATGACAAGTGAAACACAAAAACCAGTGAACCACTACAAAGCTCATAGTATCAACATATCAGACATGTGCCTCAAGGCTCAGATGTTCTTATAAACTATTGATGAATGAACTATAGCCCGGCAACTCACGTATATGGACAGGTAATTAATTGAAGACTTTTATAGCATTTGTAAAAGGATTT